>VXBX01009452.1:1957014-1976014 GCA_013400415.1 Scytalopus superciliaris
CGGGCCTGCCTGCGGTTCGTGCAGGGAGCGGGCGGCAGAGCCGGCATCGCCTGCCGGAGCTGGGGGGTGACAGACATCAGAAATCACACATCACCATTGGCACTGACAGCCGCCAGCCACGCTAAGGGAGAGCTTCCCTGCTTTTACGCTGTTGTGGTCACCAGGTGGATTCACCTGAGGGCAGGTTTGAGATGTCTTCCCGTGAAGAATTTGTAAGCTGAGGGAAATGGGTGGTGAGGAATATAGGCTCGGTTCATAGTTTAGCATTGACTTTGTGCTGGGCTGATGGCATGCTGTCAGTAATAGCCTTTCATTCCAAGCATGATTCATTCCAAGACCATCATGAGTATTTTTGAGCCATGCATAGAGGTTCTTTTTTCTGCCACTAAAACGTTGCCGCTTATGACTTGCAATACAATCTCTTTGCAATACACAGTACAGAGCAGCAAGACAAAGCAGGATCTAGTATGAAGTGAAAGTAGTAGATGAACATAAGGAGAAAACACCCTGTGTGCCAATGACGAGGTATAATAGTGGTGAAGGGGGCTGCTGGCACAGCTGCATCGTCATGTGTGTGAAAGGGTTGTTAGAGCAACTGTTGTGAATCTTAGTGGGTTTTCATTACATCTTTTTTCAGGTATCTCTCTCCTAATTTTTAACAAATTCTCACCGTGAGGAAATTACTTTGTCCTGAAGGCTGATAAAGGTACTCCTGCAAAGTAAGTACTCTGTGAGAGACATGGGTCGTAAGAAGTTTACAGTAAGCTTTTATCCTGAGGAATTTAACTTAAGTGAATTCTAGATGAATGTAAACCCATTGCTGTTATGGGAACTTCTGGGAAGTGTGACATGTCTGTCTGTTAACTCTTATAAATATTTCAGTCTTGATTCCCGGTGATGATAGGCAATACCAAAGTAACCAAGGTAGTATTTCTGTGTCTCATTTGTGCAAAGATGGAGGAGACATGTCCATAAAACTCCTTGTGTTTGAAAGATGGAAAGAAGAGGTTGTAAATAATACAAAGGCCACGCTCCATATGTGAAACATTGAGAAATTACTTGAACTTCAGGAAAGAAATTAAGCAAAGCTTTTCTTACTCCACCATTGTGTTCTGAGCTATTTGTCTTTCAGACCACTGCCCGTGATGATTCCACCATCTGCAACAACCCCTGTCAGTGATGCTGCCCTCTTGCCAAGTGTGGCTTCTCAGGAAGTGTGGAGGTCACCAGTTCCAGGCTATTCTGGGTTGGTCACACGGCACATAAGTCATCGGGCCAACAACTTCAAGAGACATCCAAAAAGGAGAAAACATATCCGGCCTTCACCGCCACCACCACCAAATACTCCGTGTCCTATTGATTTGATTGACTTTGGGGATCTCCAGCCTCAGAGGTCTTTCTTGGAACTGCTGTTTAATGGGTGCATTCTCTTCGGGCTCGAATTCAGCTATGCCATGGAAACAGCCTATGTTACCCCTGTGCTGCTTCAGATGGGGCTTCCAGACCAACTGTATGGAATGGTGTGGTTCATCAGCCCTATATTAGGTAACTTTGCTTTACACTGTTTCTTCCCTCTTATTTTTTTCCACTACATGGATGTCGGTTTTTTTGTTTTCTCTATCTCAGCTGTTCATAAGTGTATTCCATTGAGGTTAAGAATCTCTAGCCATTATTTTAGGCAACCAAATGGGAGAATAATTCTTGCTGTGTCTTGCCTGAAATAGGCCCAGTGTGCTCAAAAGATCTATTCTTTTAATAGCTTCTCAACCTCTTAAATCTTTCGTGAGGGTCAGCTTTGATTGCTCTGTTCCTGTATTTGAAAAACAGCCAAAGAGGATCAGTGTATCCATTTATGTCCCTATGGAAAAACACATACAGAGACAGCTCTGGGTGTGTGGGAAAAAGCAGAGTAGGATTGCCTTCTCCTGTTTAACTTTCTGAAACAAATAAGGTGTTTCAATGATGAAAGACCATTGACCACTGCTGTTACAGGCATTGGATTACTTCCCTTAGCATAGAGGCAGGTCTGAGAGTGTATCCATTACTGCTCTTGTACCCACAATCTGCTACATAAGAAGTAGTAGTGCATTACTGCTCTTGTACCCACAATGTGCTACATAAGAAGAAATAGGCCCTGACTAACAGGCTGGCCCAGATTAATACAAGTACCTTTCCTACTCATTTATTTCCTTCCTACTGTGTTTCAGGCTAATCCTGCAGGGGATCTCCCGTCTAATGTGGGACAAATGAAATAGCTTCTAAGGAACAGAGTGCTTAAGAATGTAACTGTTGTACTCTGACTCTTCACCTGGTGTCAAACTCTGTATTGCTGATGCAGAGTGAACTGCTGTGTCAGTGAGCAGCAGCACATCATGTTACTCAGTCCCTGTCCCATGACATGCCAGGCAGGGTGCTGTGTGTGAGCTCAGGTGACTGACTGCTCCTAACTGGGGATATCACTGTGCTGTGGTGTCCTGCCTTCAACTGCATTTTAAGGCCTCTGTGAAACAGGCTTGTAGAAAAATCCTGTTTATTGGTGATTCGTTTTTTTCTAGGGTTTTTGCTGCAACCTTTGCTGGGAGCCTGGAGTGACAGATGCACATCAAGATTCGGGAGGAGAAGACCTTTCATTCTGGTCTTAGCAGTAGGTATGTCTTTTAGAAATAATGGGCATAACACTTGTAAACATTGTGCATCTCTCTTCTGTGACATCCCCTGTGGCACTAGGCTGAACAAAATGCTCCTGAGGTGTTGGGTATTGTGGGTCTGAAGAAGGTGGCAAGTGACACCAAGGCTATGCTTTGGCAGCTGGAGATTCACATGTAAAACTTCTCAGAGTCTGAAGAGATTATGTTTTTGAGGGTCAAGTATGTGAGGGGGTTTTGGCCAAAAAAACTCTCTAGATGTTTGTTAAGCTCAAATAGTGGAAAAGGATTATGTATATCCTATAAGACATGCTCATTTCCCAGGCTGTGTTGATCCGAACAAGAGCAATTAGTAGTTGCCACAAGCTGTGCAGGTAGTATAATGCTTTTGGAGCCTGGAACTCTGCAGGCTTTGTTTGTTTTACAAGCAGTGACTGATTTTGATTTGGTTTTATTCCCAGGAGCACTACTTGGGCTCTCGCTTATGCTGAATGGCAAAGATATAGGGAGTGCCTTGTCTGACACTGAGAATAACCACAAATGGGGGATCATTCTTACCATCTGTGGTGTTGTCCTCATGGACTTCAGTGCAGATTCAGCAGACAATCCCAGTCATGCCTACATGATGGATGTGTGCAGCCCAGTGGATCAAGACAGGGGCCTCAACATCCACGCTCTGCTAGCAGGTATGCTTCCTTGGTGCTTCCTGGGTGATGTGAATCTAAGTAAACAAACCCTGCTGTGAGAAAGCAGAGTTTAAATGTCTGGTCTTTTTCCTGTACAAGCATAATGACCAAATATTGAGAGAGATAGCACTAATTAGCTTTGGAAAAAAACACTTTCAACACTTTCACTTGCTGCAAAAGGCTTTTGTAACTACCACAAATCAACAAGACTGGTTTGTTCATCTGAAGGTCCCTCACACAATTTATAACTCCTGTGGAAACAAAATTATCCCTTGAGGGAGGAGGTTTAGCTTCCTGCAGGTGTGGAATATGCATCTTTTAGTTGCTGTGTTGGAGGGGAAAGTGCATACTGGGTGCTGTGATCCCTCACTGCTGTCATCTTCAATTGCTGTACTGCCCTGTTCTAGGAGACTGTTTCACACTCTTGAATGTGTTCGTAAGTAAGAAAGGATAGTGTTGTAAGGCTCTCACCATGTGAATGGAGTGAGACAGGTACCTGGTGCTCTCAAAACTCCCATGTTCATCAGTAGTGGTGCAGTGGCAGTTTTGTATGCTGTCAACACATTGCTGGGTAATGAGCTTGCTACGCTTCTGAAGTGATTCGATCTGTCTTGGATGCAGTTAGATCTGCATTCCTCTAACTGAGTGAGGAAAATGGATTTTCACTTTCAGGAAAACAGTCTTAGCTGAATGATTGCAGAGCCTTTCATAAGGCTGGTGGACACTTCTGTTTACGGACTGAAATAGATGAAGGTAAGGTGTTTTGTTCTTGGCAAAGAAAGAACTATAAATTTTAGTTATTTGTATCATCACTTTTACAGCGCTTTCTTCTTCTTCTTCTTTTTGTACCGTGTTGGTACTCCAGACTGTCCTTGTGGCACAGGTAACTGTGTTTATTACTGCTTTTGAAGAGTGGTAAAACAGAAATAACACACAGGATTCTACTCACCAATCATTAGACAAATGATGCTGTGCTTGTGGGATTGGATAGGGAAGATAATCTTGGCTCTGTTTTTCCACCAGGTCTTGGAGGTGGCTTTGGTTATGTTGTTGGAGGAATACACTGGGATAAAACCAGTTTTGGAAAAGCTGTAGGAGGGCAACTTCGCGTCATCTATGTCTTCACCTCAGTTATACTGACTATCGCTACCGTGCTGACTCTAATTAGCATTCCAGAAAGACCCTTAAGGTCCTTTAGCAGGAAGAAAAAGGTGATGAAGAGTCCAAGTCTTCCTCTCCCTCCTTCTCCACCTTTCTTCTTTGAGGAGGGTGTAAATGAAAACTTTTCTTCTCATAACTCAGCTCACTTACATGCAAGTTTTACGAGTCCCATTTCCCCCATCAGCCCACTCACGCCAAAATACGGGAGTTTTGTCAGCAGAGACAATTCTTTGACGGGAATTAATGAGTTTGCATCATCATTTGGGACTTCAAATATTGACAGTGTGCTTATAGACTGTTTTACAGGCGGGCACAATAGTTACATAGCACTTCCAGCTAGTTTGGCCAGGCAGCCTGTCAGTGTCAGCTTTCCTCAGGTGCCTGATGGCTGTTACCAAGGAGAAAATGGAGTTCTGGAGCAAGGAGAGAGCAGCATAACCTCGGGGCCTGACGGTGACACCTTGAGAGTGGGCTCACTGGATGCAATAAAGCCACGGTCATCAGGGATCTTGAAAAGACCTCAGACCTTGGCCATTCCAGATACTGTAACGGGACACTCCCCAGAGAATAACAGAAGAAGAAATGTAACCTTCAGCCAACAGGTAAGAGCAGGAAATCAATGATACAGCTCTGTAAACATGAGCATAATTTATCTTTTCATGCAGTTTTAAACATGTGGTGCACAAATTATTCATTAAATACTGCTCATGACAGATTGCTCATAAAAGTCATTATGGAAACAGCACACCTGCTATGACTCTATCAGTACAATAGTGGATAGAATGTGAATTATGGCTGGCAGTCTGTCTGCTGCCTTTGTTAAGATGGCAGAAATGGGAATGTCCCACTTTTACCAGGTCATGTGTGAGAGTTAGGTTGGGTTTTTTAGCCCTGCTTTGCCACCAAGGGAGCTACCACGTGAGAGCAGAAAAGGACACATTTTTATTGAGCCTATATCTTCCCTTTCCACAGAAAAACCTGCAAGATAGGGCCAGGGATAGGACTCTCCCATGAGCTTCTCCTTATGGCAGTCATTACATCTGGTTCCATCAGGGAGGTGAGGTTTCCCTTACTGAGGGATAAGACTCTGACCTTTCCTTCCACTGTTGGTGATAACTTGGAATGTCTGAGACCTCTGTATGGTGGCCCATTTTTTATGATCTGGGATGAGGTAAACGGTACTCTGTTGTTTTTTGGTTTGGTTTTGGGATTTGGTTGGGATTTTTTTCTGTTTTTGGGGGGTGCTGTTTTTCTGTTGGTTTGTTTGTTGTTGCTGTTGCTGTACTTTGACCCAGTTTGTGAGATCAGACTTCACAAGGGCCAGAATTTTACATACTGTGCACGTAGAGGTTGAGCATCAAGGTTAGCAAGCAGTGAGAATATGTTTCAATTCAAACCAGCCTCTTCCTCAGTGTCTCTAAAATTTCAGGATCCAAATTCAGCTGAATGTGGGTACAGTTCCTGTAAAATGCAGTGAAGTTTATGCATTCCCTGTACTAGAATCTTGATGTGGTTTCCAAGTACCCTAGTGAAGTGAAGAGTACTGTTTCAAGTATACTGAAAGCTGCAGGGCAGTGCTGCCACTTAACACTTGTTCCAAGGCTGAACTGATAGTTTAGCCTAACACACTTAACCTTCAAGTCGAGATACTCCAGTAGCAGAGTTTATCTTTCAGATGATCAGATAGGTGTGCAATATTGCATACATTTGCTTAAAGGATGTTTGGGTTTTTCTTACTATGCTTGTTGACCTGGGAGTTCTTATGGTGCAGGTTGCTAATATCTTGCTGAATGGTGTTAAGTATGAGAGCGAGCTGAATGAATCAGACGAGACCTCTGAGCAACCACTCTCTGTGAAACTGCTTTGTTCGACCATCTGCCAGATGCCCAGGGCTCTTCGTAACCTCTGCATCAACCACTTCTTAGGTATTCAGAAAGTGCCGTCTCCTACTTCACAGGGAAGTAGCTCTGCACTACCTTGGGTGAATCTTTTTCAATATTTTACCTGTTGCTGCAATGGCTGCTAACTAGAGAGGACTTGATTTTGATCCATATACAGTTACCAATAAGGTACCTTCTGATACTTAGTTTCTTAGAACACTGAGAAAGGAGAAAGAAAAAAACCAAACCAAAACACCCCAACGAAACAGTAAAGCCTGTGTTCCTAGAGAGGGATTAACAACAGCCTAAATCAGTGCACCTGTTAAGTGGAACATTTACACCAAGCAGAAAGCCAAGACTAGTTGCATTTCCCTGCTTACACCTGAGACTTGCATTTGCTTTTCTCTCTTTAACAGCACATGTGTAGGGGTCTCAGAACAGGCCACAAGGAGGTGGGAAATGCAGCACTGCAGGAGTGCCTGTAACCAGTAATGTTACCTTTACACTTAACCAGTGTGTGACTGATGAATAGGAAGGGCTTGCAGTCAATCCAATGTACACAAAATTGGACAGAAGGTGCCAGGTAGTTACTACTCATTGGCTGTGAAAGGAATTAAGAGATTGTCTGCACTAATGGCCTTGATGCTGATTTGCGAGTAGAGTTTTTAACTGTGTCAGAGGCACTCTGAAGGATGCAGCCATGACATAAGAGGCATTCCTTCCAGTCCTATGTGGGAGGATAACAGCAACCTGAAATTACTATGGGCTGAGCCACTCTGTTAAACTGAGCATTGTGTCCTGTCAGAACCTGAAGGCAGCTCAGACTGCTGTCATCTATTTTTCTGTCTGGCTAAACCAGTATGTTGTGGCCTTTATTCAGCTTCTAGGATTCCACTTAGGAATTCAAATGGCAAATCCTGGTCTTTAAAATCCTGAATGTCTTTAACAAGCATTGCAGCATAATGCACGGGGAGCAGCGGTCTCAGATAAATGTGGCTGAGTGTTATGTAATACTCACACTGCCCTACCTGTCTTTGGGTGTGTTTTGTAATATAGCTGATAACATCCATGTAAGCTTGCAAGGGGAAAGAGATACCCTGAAATCCTGATAGGTTACTTCTCACTTCTTCCAGGATGGCTTTCGTTTGAGGGGATGTTGCTCTTCTATACTGACTTCATGGGAGAAGTAGTGTTTCAAGGGAATCCAAAAGCACCTCACAACTCAGATGAGTATCAGAAGTACAACGCTGGGGTCACCATGGGCTGCTGGGGAATGTGCATCTATGCATTCAGTGCTGCTTTCTATTCAGGTACTTGGTACAGACATTAAAATACTGCTGTGATAAAAGATACACATTTTCCTTAAAAGTGGTGTTTCTGCAACAAGGATTGCATGTAGCCTACCACATGGAACAAGTGCTGAAGCAGAGTGTTCTATTTTACTAACTATATTATGTTAGTTAACTTGGCCTGCACTGGCAGCAGATGAGGTCAGAAATCCAGTGAAAACAGATCTCTCTTAGTATGTAGTTCCTTTCACAAGTGGCATTTTCAGTGTACACTGAATCCAGAAATGCATGCAGCCACCACAGGCACAATTCTGGTGCAGCAGCACTCAGTGCCTGCGAGTCCCCAGCAGAGTGCTTGGGTGTCACACACCACCACAGCACTTTGTCACGTGTGCCACCCCCACCAGTTCCCATGTACCCCTCTGGGATATGGACACTCCCAGGCTTCAGCTGTGCTGTGCCCTCCATGCAGGTAGGGCAGCAGGATTTGGAAGGGGCCCTTGGTGCTCACGTGCAAACCACTGATTCCTTAGAGGCATAATGTTTGTCACTGAGATGTGGCTGCCTAACTGCTGGGCTGTGGTGCCTGAAGGTGCAACCCCTCAGGTCTGCTGACTGGCTGCACTGAGGAGGGCCACAGTTCAAGCAGAATGCCATTCCATTTTCTTGCAGCCATGCTGGAGAAGCTGGAGGAGCGGTTCAGCACACGAACGTTGTACTTTGTGGCCTATCTGGCCTTTGGGCTGGGCACGGGCCTGGCCACGCTGTCCAGAAACGTCTATGTGGTGTTGTCACTGTGTGCTACCTACGGCATCCTGTTCGCCACACTCTGCACGCTGCCCTACTCCCTGCTCTGCGACTACTACCAGAGCCGTGAGGTGAGCCCTGGGCTGGGGAGGGAGGGGAGGGAAGGGGAGGGGAGGGCAGCTCCCGTGGCACCCCTGACACTGTGGCTGTGTCCCCCGCAGTTTGTAGGCTCGCAGGCGGAGGGCACGCGGCGCGGGATGGGCGTTGACATCTCCTTGCTGAGCTGCCAGTACTTCCTGGCACAGATCCTCGTGGCTCTGGCCATGGGGCCGCTGACAGCGGCTGTGGGCAGTGCCAGCAGTGCCATGTACTTCTCAAGCCTGGTGTCCTTCCTGGGCTGTCTCTTCTCCTCCCTCTGTGTCACCTACGAGCTGCTGCCCACCGAGGAGCTGCCGCCCGCCGAGGAGCAGCGTCCGCTCTTGCCCCGTGCACGGAATGAATAAATGGGAGAAGCTGCCACAGCCTCTGCTGCCTCACTGCGTCACCCTTGGCCTTCCTATTGTGGCACGACAGGCTTATGCACCCCTGGCATGGCAGCAGTGGGCATGGCAAATGGTGAGAAACGTCTGCACGGGCCTTGCTGAGCTTTCTCCTGCCTGTGGGAAGGTGAGGGGTGAGTCAGCAGCGCCTGGCACTGCTCGTCCTTCCCCTGAGGTGACAAAGGCCTGTCTGTGCCCCTGGGACCACAGCAGCAGGAAGTGATGGGGCCATTCCCTCTGGCTGCCTCCCAGTGCTGTCATTCCCAGGGGAACCAGTGGCATTGTCCAGCGGGAGGCCTGAAAGTTTGGTACCAGGGCAGGGCAACCTCAGTGCCTGGAGTGGCAGTGAGCTGCTGGCCTGGGCTGCACACACCACTGCAGGTACTGCCACTGTGGGAACGGGTATCTGTCAGTCTGGTGGGCAGGTGGTGCCATCCCACAGCCAGGCAGAGCCCGGTCCCCCATTGCCAAGCACAGCAGTGAGTCCTGTGAGCCCTTTGGGGGCTGTGGGTCCAACCTACAGCCTCTGCCCCTGGTAGGCTGGGCTCTGGAGAGTGGTTTTCAAAACTTTGGAAAGGCTGAGAGCAACTGGTCTTGCTTGGGTGGTGTAAGTACTCTGTCAAGTGCCATGGTTGAGCTTCTAGTTGCACAGAGCTCCCACCAAGAACTGCTACAAGAAACCACTGTGGGCTGAAAGTGACATGGCCTGGCTCCCAAACCCTGCTCTTTAGGTCCTGGCTGTGGTCCTGGGTAATGTTTGCCAATACATGCATATTTCCTTCCACATTAGACTTTTAATTAAGACTACAGGGGTTTGTGATGTGTTAGCAGGAGGATGGGCAGTTGTCCATAATACAGCTTTGGGGAGAAGGGTCTTTTTCCATCAGCCTCTCTTGGGTAGAAGCTTACTCTCAGAGTTAAGTTGAGAATTTAAGATAAATAATTTGTATGAAAGCCTGCATCACATCATCCTTGTTTATGCAATTTTACCCTATGATAGTTTAAAATCTGCATGGGGACCAGTGAATAAGTCCTTGTCAGCTAGACCTGAGTCTTCCATATCTCAGTAAAACCAGTAAAAGGGTTTTGGGTTTCAATATCTGCAAGATTTCTTAATTATTCTGATTTTAGAAGGTGGTAAATGTGTGAGAACTCATACAAGTTCTAGTCAAGGTCAGGAATTAATTTTAAGTCAGAAATAAAGTTATCTCTAAAGTCCCTATCACTCTGCCTTGTATTTGGGTAGGCAGCCAATGTTTACCAAGGCTGATGGGCATTTTGGTGTTTACATGTGCATGGCATCCCTACAGAGATTATTTTTGCTTAGCTGGTCTTTAGGTCCTGAATAAAGGTTATCACAGGAGGGTCACTCCTTCTAAATGAGTTGTACTTAATTGTACACCTAAGTTTATTCTGAAGCTTGATCTACGATGCCAATATGAAATAATTTGTGTGATCTTTAGCTGTTGTGGCTTACTATACTCCCATGCTGAGAGCATAATACACAACTTACAAGAACTTCTCATTTTTATCATCTGTTCCTATTACCTTTCTTAAAATTTATTTTAGAAGCGGGTTTCATGTTACTCAGTATTGACTTAAATGGAAGAATACTACAGAGATGATGAAGTCAAGCACTCAGAGATAAAGGACTGTCAGACTGATGAGTATATTCAGCTTTCATTTCCTTGTTTGGGCTTATGTAGTGTAATATCTGCAGGAATATCTGTTATATGCCATTTCCTTGATTATGGAACAGCTGTCTCCAGGAATGTTCAGGACAAAGCTGGAACAAAATAGCATGAGAAACTGTACATTTGGTACTTCTGATTTCTGACAATCTAAAGACACTTGACTTTGGAGAATTTTTCTTTTCTTGTTGGTCTGCCTTGTAACCTCAATTTATCTTATTTATCTTATTAAACTTCTAAACTCAAAAAGTATTTTATTTTTTTGTTTGGTCCCACTAGCTAATGTGGTATCAGGTCTTAAAATGTTTTCTCCTCTTAAGTTTTGTAGCCAGCATTTTTGCACTAAATGGATTGTGAGCACTTTCCTTTTCTAGGTAGCTGGAGTTGCAGATCATTTTGTTGCAAGTGAAAATCTTCAGAAGACTCATAGAATTGCTGAAATCAATGTATCTGATGATAATGTTTGTCTCCATTTCCATCTGTAAATATTACGAACTATAGTTATAAAACTATTGCTATGGCTGTATGCATTACCCAATAAAATATGTATTACATTTTCTATCTTATGGGATATGGACTTTATTTTGCATATGTATTTATGTAGTGTTACATATACAGTACTTCTAAGTCATCATCACTGTGTTAATTTGGGGCTTTGAGCAATACTAGTGGTGTCTGGAAAAAAAACAGAGCTTGTCACCATCATGCCAAGTTGCACCAAATCCACAGAAGTAACTTTAAAAAGGTATTACTTGCTTCTTCTCCTCCTCTGTCATACATTTTGTATTTTACATAAATGACTGTATACAGTCCCTGTTGAATTGCAAGCTGCAACGTGATGTCTGCCTTTTGGAATCCAAATGCTTCAAATATTCTATCTAAATCTGCAAATTGCTGATTAGAAAAAAAGATTGCATGAGTTTAGGCAGGAAAATTATTTTATGCTGTGCTGCTCTTCAGTGTTGCCTAAAGGTTCATTTTTAATAAGTCCATGTCATTAAAGGCTGCTTGATGGCAATTATTTGTGGATGCTTATAAATGTATTTATAGCACGTGTACAGAAGCAGGGGAAATGGGGAGAGGGATAGAGGAAACACCTAATCAGTTGTCTCATGAATGCAATGAACTAGCTGTAAGCATCTCAGCACGTGTCTGCAGTTCACTCACCCTGTGCTGTGTGTCTCAAAAAAGACAACAAAGTGATTTCAGTATTGTGATTTTGTTAGAAGCGAGCCAGCCCCTCTCTTGGTGTTTTGGCTATTCATCCTCTGTTGGGCTGGTTACACTACAAACTTCACTGAGATGCAATACTGGAAACTTGTCTTTGCCTGACATTTGTAGCAACATCTAGGAGTTGTGCTAAAAGAAACCCCAAAAAGCAAAAGAGGCATCTAAGGTAAAAGATTGTGGTGCGGGTTTTGCCTCTTGGAATAGGGTCAAATATATGATGAAAGAGTAAGACTCATAGCTCAACTTCAGGCATGCCCCAATCTCTCTTTAAATTGCACTGAAATCTTTCCCTTTTGCTTGTAGGTGAACAAATAGGCCCAGAACATATTTGGAGAAAGGGAACAGAAATACAGCTGCCCTTCTGCTTGCATTTATCTGTGCCAGGCCTCTGCTGAACCACTGGACTGTCCTGTTACAGGAAATCAGAGCCAGGAGTCCAAGCACTTGACAAGTGGAGCAGGCAAATGGAAGTTGGCTGTAGCCAGGCCATTGCTGCAGAGAAATGCCTTTAGAAAAAGCTGTATGTGCCTCCTGCAAGGGCTCTTTACCTGCCTTACAGCAGCAAACCCCCTTTTATCCTTGTGCACCAGGTTTGGCAACCACAAACTTCGATTCGGAGCGGAGCCTGGAGAAAGCAGCAGATGCACAAGTGCGGAGTGTGCAGAGGAGACTTTAATGTGGTCAGATGCCCTGGCAGGGCAGGATGCCTCCCCGGGCCAGGTGCTGTCCCCCTGGGTGTGTCAGGGTGCCGTGCCCGGCCCGTCTGCAGGGGCAGTGCCCGCCTGCCCTTCTCGGCGCCGCCGCTGCCGCAGCCTCTCGGCGCCCGTCACCGTCATGGGGTGCAGCGGCAGGAACCCAGCCAGACCTGTGGAACAAAGGCCTGTCACACTCCAACCCACCTAGGGAGCATAAGGGGGCCTCACCTGGCCTATGGACAGCCTTAGCAGGATGCAAAAGCCCTGAGAAGAACAAGGTGGGCTAATTGGTGAGCTGTAATCAGGACATTGGCCTTGCTTTGGTCTTGTGCAAAGACCAAGGGTAAGAAAGAACAAAAGAGCTGTTTGTTTGGTTTTTTTAAGCGAGATAAGAAACTTACTGGAGCTCTCTGTCAGTAAAACCATGAATCCCCCAAAAGCATGAAGTCATAAAATGCATTTTAAGAGATGGCTTGCGACCGGGCAATTAACCATGGAATGTACAGTGTACTTAGCCAAATTCACTGTGTAATTTTATACGCTATACAACTTTATACACTATACAATTTTATACATTATATAACTTCATACACACTATATAAGCTGGCCAAAATGTTACTTCCCATGAAGTTGCATTTGAAGGGTGCAGCGCCTGTGCACTTCCCAGTGGTGTTAATAACCCTGGGTCGATTCCTTCGAACCACCTGCCGAGAGACGGGGCCGCCCCCGGCCCCCACCCTGCCCTGCTGGCCCAGGATCCCCCCTTACCCAGCAGCTTCTCGGCGGGCCGGGAGAGCTGCGCCCCGGAGCCGAGCCAGTAGCGCAGCCGCTCCAGGTTGAGCCCCGCCACCTTCTCTCCGTGCGCGTTGGGCAGCGGGTCGAGGCAGCCGAGCTGCTCCAGGTATTTGCCATCGCGGGCGCGCCTGCTGTGCGCGGCCACGATGCGGAAGAAGGGCCGGTTGGCGCAGCCCCCCAGCGCGAAGCGGATCACGACGTGCCCGCCGTGGTAGCCCTTCAGGAGGCGGCTCCCTGCGGGAGGAACAGGGGGAGGTGGCGAGGGGGGCACAGCCGGTCCCGGGCCGGGCAGAGCCGAGCCGAGCTGCGCACTCACCCAGCTGGGCCGATACACCAACCCAGCAGCACCAATACACACACCCAGCAGCACCAATACACTCATCCAGCAGCACCAATACACACACCCAGCAGCACCAATACACTCACCCAGCAGCACCAATACACTCANCCACACTCACCCAGCAGCACCAGTACACTGACCCCCTGTCCCACACTCACCCAGCAGCACCAGTACACTGACCCCCTGTCCCACACTCACCCAGCAGCACCAGTACACTGACCCCCTGTCCCACACTCACCCAGCAGCACCAGTACACTGACCCCCTGTCCCACACTCACCCAGCAGCACCAGTACACTGACCCCCTGTCCCACACTCACCCAGCAGCACCAGTACACTGACCCCCTGTCCCACACTCACCCAGCACCACCATGGCTCCGGCGCGCTCGGATGATGCAGGAGCGGCAGGAAGCGCATCCCCCGCCCCGCGGCCGCTCCGCCCCCGCCGCTCCCGGTGTTCCTTACGGAATTTGCGGGACGGACTTTTCCAGGTACCGCTTGGAACGTGCCAGCTCTCGTGCTGGAGTTTTCCTATTAGATGTTTTAACACCAGGAGTAAAATTAAAGTGAGGTCTGTCCTTGAGCGTGTTACGCCTGGGCAAAGCTTCTTCCCTCTGTTTATTTTCTGTTTCGGAGAGCACACTCTCTTGTGTTCCCCGCTTGCTTCCTGTTAAAGGAATACCGCGAAAATAGTTGTGTATGTACTAAATGGGAAGAGGAGCTGTCTGTGGGAGTTCAGATATCTGTGATAAAAGCTTTATGCCTTTTCAGTCAGTAAGTTCTTAAAATATCTTACAGTGGTGCTCCAAAACACTACTGAGATAGCAGCAACTGTGCTAAAAGCGGTCCAGGTCCAGGGAGAGACTCTGAGGGCAGCTGTGAAGGGCAGGACAGGGCTCTGGGAGGATGAACCCCATTGTTGCTGCCAGCTTCCATGAGGGTGGACTGGAAAAAGGGCATGTATCCATGAAGGCCAGCTGCAGATCCCCCAGGACTGGGGGATGAGTCAGTCAGCATCCCACGAGGCTGTTTTGCACTCGAGGGAGCTGAGCGAGGAGCAGAAGGTGGAGCTGGAGCAGAACCAGAGCCGCCTGAAACACCGGGAGTGGGAAGTGAACCAGCTCAGGGAGAAGCTATCCCAGATGGCCAGTCTCGTGGAGAAGGATTGAGCCCTGAAAGAAGCAGGTGAAGAATTAAGGAGCACACTGATGTGACCCAAGATCTCCACCAACCCACCACCCTCAGCAGTTGATGGTGTTTAGGGTTCTCCCCAGAACAAAAGGCCCATGTGAGAGCATCAGGATGGAGCTCAGCTCATTTGCACTGATACCCACTGCCATGGGAACTGAAATGGGGGTTTAGTGGAGCTCCTGCCAGCAGATGTGTAACCAAGTCACTTGTAACTAAAAGTCACTTGTAACTAAGCAAGTGTTCCCACCCACACCATCATAGTCATCAGTGGGTGCCCAGGGTGCTGCTCTCCACAAGCTGTTTGGGTCACATGGTACGAGTGACAGAACATGCTCTTGGCATGTTCCATCTGTCATGGAGTCCCACAGTGTCTTGTGTCAGCACAGGCGAGCGCAGGCCCGTTGTCAGGTGCTTAGAGATGCTTCCCAGCAAGCAGTGGGAAAGCCAGAGGGTGTTCCCAAGACGGCAGTGCAGGCAGGTGAAGCCTCCCAGAGGGTAAGTCCCCACGGAGGGCACCAAGGTGTGGGTTTGCCAGGTGCATTGATGGCATCACAGCGTTTCTCAGCACTGCAGTGAGACCTGGTGACTTTCTCTGCTCCACACTGGCCGGAGGGTGGTTTGTCCAGGCACCACATTCCCCGAGCTGAGGGCTCCTGCCTGTGATCCAGGTTTGCCATCCCGCAGCCCCCGTTGTGCTCGTTAATGAGCTGATGTTTGCACAGCGCTTTGGAACCGCAGTGTTGTGTGTGTTAATGGCTGTGCTAATTGGCAATTAGAGGAGATGGCAACACGCGAGCGTTCCCTCCTTTCCCCGACTTGTGGAGCCTTAGATTCTGTGCAGGTGATGCAGTACCAGTTCTAGAGTTGTACGTGCAGGAGCACAGGACGGGAAGAAACGCTCCTCATTCCCCTCTGCCAGACTCCTGTTCGGTTTCCCCGTGGCTGGAAAAGGGAAGAACTCGCAGGTGGTGGCAGCAGCAGATGGAGGGACTGTAGGAATTGTACATTCTGTACAGGCTCGGTGGCAGCCAGCAGCGTGCCAGCGGGGCCGGCTGGCTGTGCGGGGGCCGGCGGTGACTCACAGCCAGCTGACGAGAGGGCGGGAGGGATCGCCAGTCCTGTCCCACATATCGGGATGGGGAGAGGCAGTGCCAAGCACGGGAGGTGCCATTCAGGAGGGAGCTGTGTCCTGCCGGGCAGAGCCGTGGGGTGACAGCAGCCGGACCAGAGCTGGGGGTCTGCAGCAATCATTAGTTGTGCACAGGGGGTAATGATGGGAGAGCCCCATCCTGGATGTTTGGGTGTTCCTCATAAAGCAGAGATTTGGACAGGGCATGTCTGTGTGCACAGGTGTTGCTTAAAAGAGAATAATACAGGAGATCGTGTAGGAATGCAGTCTCAGAGTGTGTGGGTATTTGTGTGTATATGGTAAAGGCTCTGTGGTGGTGCAAAGGGCAAGAGAAAAATGCCAACATGCACCATCCTTCTCCTGGCTCTCTGGAACATTTTTGAGGCCCATGTCATCACTGCGGCCCAGTGGAGCAGGAAAAGGGTCTTTGACAAGTCTCTTATAACCCTCCAAACCCACAGAGATATACCTCAGGCTTTGCTCTTGGCATGTGCCAAGTGACCATTGTCTGGTGGGGCTTTGTTTAAGCCACGTTTAAGCTGAGCTTGTGCTGAGCCAGATGCAGACTGGGTGAGAACAAGTTTTCAGAGGTACTGAGTAAGTCTTTCCCTGTGTGTGCAGGCTCCTGGCCACGTTCCTAATGGGGGCTCACTTGGGATCACCAACAGGGCAGTGAGCTTGGGGATGGCTGAGGTGACAGACCTCGGTGAGATGGTACATCAGGGACAGATGTGGTAAATCACATGCAGAGTGCGTGTAAGTGCCCAGTGGGTGTAGATTTTAGATGGTTTGTGGACACACTTCAGAGGTAGGTGACTGGCATCGGGGCTGTGCAGGACCATTGAGGCTGAATTGCTCTGTGGTCCAGTTGAAGGCATCCCTGCCCATGGTAGGGGGCTTGGATTAGATGACCTTTAAAGGTCCCTTACAGCGTTCTATGAATCTGTGGCCCAAGGCATGTCTGTCAGGACATCTCATGACTCCAGAACATGCATGGCAAATCATTCTCCCCTTCCCACTGAAGGCCTTTGGGCTGTTCCCTTGGGCAGACAGGGCTGATCTGCAAGGAGAGGCAGGGTTGGTGAGGGCAGAAAACTTTGCCAACACAGATGCCAACTAAATGATGTGAGGGAGGCTGGGGAGTGATAGAGGGGGCTGTGAGTAGTGCAGCTGGTGGGTTGGGTGAGGCAGTCTCTTCCTTCCAAAAAGGGAAGGAAAACATCTAGCAGGGAAAATGGTCATCTTGGGAAAGGAAACAATCCAATCCCCATAAGCTGTGCAGCTGGGAACAGAATGCAAACCCACTTTCCTTGGGACACTATCATCCCCTCGGGAGAGCAGACAGAAAGCAGATGGCTGAGCAGTGTGAGGGAATGCAGCAGACCTGGTAAATAATGCACATTCCCTCTTCTTCCCTCAGTACCTTGATGTAATCGGTGCTCTGGGAAGCCTGATGGAGATGAAGGAGCTGTCAGGAATGCAGCCTCTGCAGCACCTTCCTCGGGGGGAGAGGGAAGTGGGACTGCAGAGATGGAAGGCCCTGGAGCTGCTGCACAAAAAAACATCAGGGATGGGGTGATGGCACAGAGTCACTCACCACCAGCTGCTGCCATCAAATGAGGTCCCACTGCTTCTGGTGTCGTTAACAAGGGTGAGAGCAGCCCCTGGTTCCCGGGGAGCAGCAGTGTTTTGGGATCTCCCTGCAGGGAACAGGCAGCCCCAGCACATGTCTGTCCCTGCAGCAGCTCTGCCTCAGCATCACTCGGAGCGTTCCATGTGCCGAGTCCTCTGCAGAACTCCTCAGCCGAGCATAATTTGGATGTGAGCAAAGGCCCGCTGGGGGGGTTTTGGCCTTTATTTTTTAATGGAATAAAAAGGTCTGGAAGCAGCACGGAGGGCTGCAGCAGGCTGAGGCGGGGCTGCAGCATCTGTGGGTGTGTGGAGCACTCAGGGGTGCACAGCGGCTGATCCCTAATGGAAGTGGTACTGCTGTGGGGCTCTGGTCATCCATGTGGCCTGGTTTTCCCCCTCTCTGTGCTGGAGAAGCTGAATGCTTCCCTGTCTGCATTCCTGGGTTTATTTTTGGGGCGAGGCATGACCTATGTAGGTTAAAGATGTTGCTGTGAGCATCCTCCAGGGATGTCGAGCCACTACAATGCTCTGTGTGTTCTCCCCATCCCACCCTTTGGCAAACCCTGGGTCGGGAATGGATGGAGCTGGTAGGACCACAGGTGCTGTGGGTGCACTGGGGGCTGCAAGAGACCCTTCCCCTCCTTGAAGTCTATGGAATCGTGGAATAAAGAGATGGGTTGGGTTGGAAGAGGCACTGAAGATGGTCCAGGGGGGTTCTCACTGAGGAATAGGACGCGCTGGTGATGCCAGGTGGGGTCTAGGCTATCACAGAGTGATTTGGGTTGAAAGGGACATTAAAGATGTTTCAGGGGGAATTCCACTGGGGAATAGAACCTGCTGGTGATGCCAGTGGGGGCCCTGAAGGATCAGGGACTGGTCTGGGTTGAAAGGGACCCTAAAGGCCATTCCAGGGTGATCCCACCTCGGGACAGACGAGTCCTGCCCGTGATGCCGGGGGAAGAGGGGTCCGAAGGGACAGTGATGGGCTGATAGAGGGATGCGGGGCGGGGACCCCTCCCGTGCCGGTGCGGGAGCCGGGGTGGCGCAGCGCGGCCCCGGGGCGGTCCGAGGGGACGGTGATGGGCTGCCGGGGGGCANGAGTGCGGGGGACTGGGAGGTGGGAGCGCCGGGGTGGGCGAGGGACCCCCAGCATCCCGCGCCCCCGACATCCCGGCATCCCGCACCCTCGGCATCCCTGCTCCTGCATCCCTGGCATCCCTGCTCTGGCATCCTCGGCATCCCGCCTCCCGGCAGGGCAGATGCTCCAACGCCTCCCGCCCCGTGCCTGCGGGCGGGACACCCCCATTCTTTGCGGGACGGACTCCCCCATTCCTTGCGAGAGGTGCCCCCCT
>VXBX01009452.1:1990218-2030281 GCA_013400415.1 Scytalopus superciliaris
GGCCAGCTGTCCCTGCCATGTCCCACCCTGGTGCCAGCACACGATGGGCAGATGTGGCCATTCCCAGGCAGGATGGGGAGTCAGATAAGATTGGGTGATGGGGCTGAGGAACCCTGTACCCCTGGCATGGGAGAGTGCCCAGCTGGCAGCAGCAGGAGAAGCCACTCCAAGGTCCCCAGGCCCTATAAGAGGGGTGAGCAGCCCCACTGCAGCACCTTTGGTCAAGCACAACCATGCTGGGAGCCATTTGTCTCGTCCTGCTGCTGGGCTACGGTGAGTACAGGAGATGGGAAGAAGACAGGGCAGAGGGAGAGTGGTACCNTTTGGGAGGTCTTCCCCAGTGGGCTGAGATAATTGTGGAGATTGACACGCTCCCTCTTTTTCCCTGGGCAGCAACTCCAAGACCTACCGTGTGGTGCTGGGCAAGCAGGACCTGCTGACAGATGATGAGCCGGGTGTAGTGGCCGTGGGTGTGGAGAAGACAATTGTCCATGAGAAGTGGAACTCCTTCCTTGTCCTGTAGGAACAGGATATGTCAGGGGTGGGTCAAGAAGGTGTCAAAGCTGAGGAACCCTGTCCTCACATGTCATGTCTCCCCACAGCAACGACATTGCCCTGATCAAGCTGGAAGAGGCCGTGCAGGAGAGCGATACCATCCGGGCTGCCTGCCTGCCAGCTGCTGGCAAGATCCTGCCCAACGACTACCCCTGCTACGTCACTGGCTGGGGACGCATCAGGAGTAAGCAGGGGGTCCCCAGAAGGTCCCTGGGGAGGGGGTGTGAGTGCAGAGTGTGAGGTGTGACTGTCATTGCAGCCAACGGGCCCCTGGCTGATGTCCTGCAGCAGGCTCTGCTGCCCGTGGTGGACTACGAGACCTGCTCCAAGTGGGATTGGTGGGGTGCCCTTGTGCGCACCACCATGGTGTGTGCCGGCGGTGACGGTGTTGTTTCCGGATGCAACGTGAGTTGGCACTGCTGGGTGGTACCTGCCCCCAGCACAGGGGAGGTGGGGTGGTTGGCAGGGGAGCCAGGGCACTGTGGGGCCACAGGTCCCATGGGAAGCACAGGGCAGGGGGCTGGGAGGGGTGTGAGGGTGCATCAGCACCGTGTCCGGGAGTGGCAGTGGGTGGCTGAGTTGTGCAGGACTGTGGGGCAGTGGGAGGGGAGGGGATGGAGCTGTGGTGGTGGACAGCCAGGAGGGGTGTGAGGATGTCCAGGAGCAGGGGGTATGGAGCATGCATCTCTCCATGCAGGGTGATTCCGGCGGCCCCCTGAACTGCCAGCGCGATGACGGGATCTGGGAGGTGGAAGGGATCGTCAGCTTCGGCTCCGGGCTGAGCTGCAACATGATCAGGAAGCCCACAGTCTTCACCAGGGTGTCTGCCTACATCGACTGGATCAACGAGGTGGGTGCCCCTTTCCTCTGCCCCCCACCCAGGGCTTGGCCAGGATGCCCCTGCCCTGCCAAGGATCTCACCGTGAGCCCCCTTTTGTCTTGTCTTTTGCAGAAAATGAGCTCTAACTAAGGACACAGCATGTGGAGATGCAAGAGTTGAGTGTGATAAAGGCAAAAGTGCTGAGCTGGTCTCCTGTGGTTCTTTGGAGGGGATGTGGTGGAGGTGAAACGTGGGACTGTGTCTTGTGGTTCTGAGGTTCTGCCTCCACCTTGGGGAGAGTCCCCCTCATGATGCAGTGGGGCTGGGCAGGGTCCTGGGGAGCCGGAGATGGGCAGACATCCCACAAGGTGCCCAGGTGGGGGGAGAGCCATGGCCATGGCCAAGGGCTGAAGGCTTGGCTGGTGTTTTGATGGGAGAGGGCCTGGAGTCTGGCTGGATGGTCCTGGTGAAGCAGATCTCCAGCAGGATGCTGCAGTGGAGTGGTACCTAAAAATAGAGGTTCACTTACCCCAGCAGTGCAGGCAATAGGCACTGGTAGTTCCCAGCCAAGTTTTCTGGTTTCACCGTAAGGATTTGAGACCAAAACAAGAACCAGATCTTCCCTCTTTCTCTCTTGCCCTGCTCACTCTGGCTCTGGCTTTTCAACCCTCAGCATCACCCTAATTGGCTCCACCTGAGCCTCTTCCCGATTCTACTCACTTGGGGCAGGAAGTTCCCCGACTGCCCTCTGCTTCTCACTCCCAGCCATCCTTTCACCCAAACCCAAACCCTCCACAGACCTCCCCTAAGACTGCTTCACCTCCTGAGGGCTGCTCTGAGGATGCTTCCCCCCAAATCCCACACACATCCAGGGTTTCTGACTTGAAACTGTCACTGCGGCAGCTCCTCAGGGCAAGTATTTTACCTCAGCTCTGATATTGCAGAGTCCTCATCAGTTTCTTGCTGTAACTCCTGTTTAACATTCCATTGATTCCAGACTAGAAACTCTCTCAGTAACAGCAGGGGTTAAAAATTTACATGAGCGAACATTTTTCTGCTCTTTCCATTTCATGGGAGCCTTTGAAAGGTGCTAAAACGGCAATCAGCGAAGGGAACACAGTAAAAGATTTGCTTTTTCATTGCATTTATTAGAAACATCAATTGCAAAACTCATTCCATTCCACCTGAGGGTCAGAACTTGATTCCATGAATCAGTTACCTTGGGCAGCACAGGACACAAATATCACAATCAGCAAGGAAAATCACTCTGAGGCCAAAAATGGCCACATGAAGAGTCAGAGGTGCTCCAGAGGCTCCAGGCTGGCATGTACCCCAAAAAAGGGCCTTCCTGCTCCATCCCCAGCATTTCCCATTGGCACAGCACAACCTCCATCTCATCTCTACTTCACAGCAAGGGCAGTGTTCACAGATCACATTTCTGCAGACAGACATCTCGACAGACAAAGTCCACCAGGAGCATCACATTGAGTCACAGCAGGCACAGATTTCACCCAGCCACAGGAAAGGAACTCTCACACTTGGCAGGGATCTCAGAGCCCACTGTCAGTCACACATGAAGAAGAATTTTTTACGGAGGAAGTTGAAGCATCCTGGGATCTGTTTGTAGCTCCCCTTGGCTGAGACAGCATTTGCCACCTGAGAACAGAAAGAGTGGTTGGGGAGCAGGATGTTCTCCTGACTGTTGCAGGAAGCTCAGCAACAGGGGTCAGGAATAANGTGGGTGCCCCTTTCCTCTGCCCCCCACCCAGGGCTTGGCCAGGATGCCCCTGCCCTGCCAAGGATCTCACCGTGAGCCCCCTTTTGTCTTGTCTTTTGCAGAAAATGAGCTCTAACTAAGGACACAGCATGTGGAGATGCAAGAGTTGAGTGTGATAAAGGCAAAAGTGCTGAGCTGGTCTCCTGTGGTTCTTTGGAGGGGATGTGGTGGAGGTGAAACGTGGGACTGTGTCTTGTGGTTCTGAGGTTCTGCCTCCACCTTGGGGAGAGTCCCCCTCATGATGCAGTGGGGCTGGGCAGGGTCCTGGGGAGCCGGAGATGGGCAGACATCCCACAAGGTGCCCAGGTGGGGGGAGAGCCATGGCCATGGCCAAGGGCTGAAGGCTTGGCTGGTGTTTTGATGGGAGAGGGCCTGGAGTCTGGCTGGATGGTCCTGGTGAAGCAGATCTCCAGCAGGATGCTGCAGTGGAGTGGTACCTAAAAATAGAGGTTCACTTACCCCAGCAGTGCAGGCAATAGGCACTGGTAGTTCCCAGCCAAGTTTTCTGGTTTCACCGTAAGGATTTGAGACCAAAACAAGAACCAGATCTTCCCTCTTTCTCTCTTGCCCTGCTCACTCTGGCTCTGGCTTTTCAACCCTCAGCATCACCCTAATTGGCTCCACCTGAGCCTCTTCCCGATTCTACTCACTTGGGGCAGGAAGTTCCCCGACTGCCCTCTGCTTCTCACTCCCAGCCATCCTTTCACCCAAACCCAAACCCTCCACAGACCTCCCCTAAGACTGCTTCACCTCCTGAGGGCTGCTCTGAGGATGCTTCCCCCCAAATCCCACACACATCCAGGGTTTCTGACTTGAAACTGTCACTGCGGCAGCTCCTCAGGGCAAGTATTTTACCTCAGCTCTGATATTGCAGAGTCCTCATCAGTTTCTTGCTGTAACTCCTGTTTAACATTCCATTGATTCCAGACTAGAAACTCTCTCAGTAACAGCAGGGGTTAAAAATTTACATGAGCGAACATTTTTCTGCTCTTTCCATTTCACGGGAGCCTTTGAAAGGTGCTAAAACGGCAATCAGCGAAGGGAACACAGTAAAAGATTTGCTTTTTCATTGCATTTATTAGAAACATCAATTGCAAAACTCATTCCATTCCACCTGAGGGTCAGAACTTGATTCCATGAATCAGTTACCTTGGGCAGCACAGGACACAAATATCACAATCAGCAAGGAAAATCACTCTGAGGCCAAAAATGGCCACATGAAGAGTCAGAGGTGCTCCAGAGGCTCCAGGCTGGCATGTACCCCAAAAAAGGGCCTTCCTGCTCCATCCCCAGCATTTCCCATTGGCACAGCACAACCTCCATCTCATCTCTACTTCACAGCAAGGGCAGTGTTCACAGATCACATTTCTGCAGACAGACATCTCGACAGACAAAGTCCACCAGGAGCATCACATTGAGTCACAGCAGGCACAGATTTCACCCAGCCACAGGAAAGGAACTCTCACACTTGGCAGGGATCTCAGAGCCCACTGTCAGTCACACATGAAGAAGAATTTTTTACGGAGGAAGTTGAAGCATCCTGGGATCTGTTTGTAGCTCCCCTTGGCTGAGACAGCATTTGCCACCTGAGAACAGAAAGAGTGGTTGGGGAGCAGGATGTTCTCCTGACTGTTGCAGGAAGCTCAGCAACAGGGGTCAGGAATAAGACTATGGGACATGAGAGCTGGCAGGGCTCTTAATATGAGACATTTTCACTGACTGTGTCTGTCACTTTCCCAAGGTGGCTTCCTTGCACTGAACATCAGACAGCACAGAGGGTCTCATGCTACTGCCTTGAAACTGATAGCTGCCATGCCACCACATGCCAAAGAAGCACAGTGACATCCAAAACCCATCCTCCATCCCCAGGACATGCTTGTGACAGCATCCAAGTCCCAGCAGCTTGGACTTTTAAGGATGGGACAAGTTATGCCATTTTTAGCAATTGGAAAGATTAAAGCCTGTATTGCCAGGATTATTCCTAACTGGAGAAATCTCGCAGTAATTTTTGGCAGATTGAGGCCAGACACTTTCTTCGTAATTAAATCTCACTGCAATACCTCCAATTAGCCCATCCCTAAAGTCAACACTCAATATCCTCATTCCTTTTTTAATTGTAGCCCTCCATACCCTGACTAATCACATTCCTGACTATTTCCTTCATCATAATCACAAAAAGCAAGAAAAAAAAGACATTTACCCGCAGCAACATGTTCAGCAGGTCTTCTGAATGGGCGTATCTCTCCAGCACACTGTCCAGTGTCTCCACATACCAGGAGCCACTCGCCTCCCTCCAGGAGACAAAACCTTCACACAAAGGAGGAGAATCTTAAGACAAAGCCCATCTCCTGTCCTCATCCTGTCTTGTTCCTGCTGCCCCAATGGAGCTGGTTGCCCTGAACTGCCCCTGACTTTGGCCATGAAGTTCTGACTTTTTTGGTAATTCCCCTGTGTCCAGCAAAGGACTGTCACCTGGAAAAGTTGAGTAGGAGACCAAGATGTCACTGGGTGTGGGCAAACAGGCAATGGCATCTGGCTCATCCACGCTACCCGATGGAGCCCGAAAAGGAGTCGCGTCCGATTCCAAAGAAGCTCCAGGAGTTTCATCTTCAGGTGAATCACAATCCACTATGAAGCCTCGATCCTTTTGTTCTGCAAAAAGCAGCAATGAGAGAGTTCCTGATGTTCATCCCATCCAAGGGATCCACAACATTAAGAAAAGATGGAGAAAGAAAAGGACGAAGGTCCTAGAACAAAACAAGGCTTTTTGGCCCTTTGGCTGTGCTGGTTGAGTTGCAATCACTGGTGATTCATACAGAATTCCTCACTCTGTGTTTCCACACTGATCTTATGGCCCAAGAGCTGGAGCAGCCCCTCAGCACATGGTAAAAGAAGAGACAGCTGGAGAGAAAAACAGGTGACAAACAGAAAGGGAACCAAAGCCACAGCCTAACCACACCTCCGAAGCCCAACGCCACCAGAGCCAAGACAAAGATTCACCTCCACCACAGGCCTGGATGAAGAAGAGTTTGGGTTTTCCTCTCAAACTTGGGCAATTGGACCCATTGAAATAGTTCACAATCTTTTCTATGGGAATGCGTTTTCCATCCGTTCCGTGAACGCCTCCGGGAAACTGAATATGGCTCGTCTGCAAGAGGAAAATGCAGGAGCTGGTGATGGGGATGGCGGGGCTGGGTCTGAGGGAGCTCATTTCCCATCGGGTGTTTTGTGGCCTAAAGGTACCAGATCAACTCCTGGTGGTTGTGAAAATCCCTGTGGCCAAGCCAGGGTGAGGGGACACCCAGAGGTCAATTGAAACGCACTAAAATCCAGCAATCCAACTTCTATTATCCAACTCCTATCCCACCTCCTCCAGCAACAGAGTTCTTCATCGTCTGGGACAACAGCTGTGCACCATACACCATCTTCCTAACAATTCCTCTTCCCTCCTCATTCTTCAAAGAACTCTGACTTGGAATAAGCAGACTTCACTGCTAATAGCATCTCCCCAACAGAGCTGGAGGAACTGGAAGGACTAACTAATGAATGAAGCTGTACCAGGGTCCCTTCCAATTCAGGATACTCCAACAATTCCATAAACAACCACGGTACGAGGGTGAGCATGACTCCTCTTCAGCTGTTCAGTTCCAAATTATTTGCACCAACTTCCCAAACAGAAAACACTCATCCATGGACAACACTGGATCAGACTAGACCAGAGAAGCTCCCATTTTCTTTAACCCAGATACGAGGTTGCAATGACAGACTGCATGACACCACCATTCCAAGCCTAAGGAGCAAAGGGACAGATGGGATGGACCCACCTGACAGCCATGGGAAAGGATGACCACGATGCAGCAGTCCAAGGTGCTGTGGTCCCGTTGTGCCAGGTTCTGCAGCTCCAAAACCATTTCCTATGTGGAGAACATCACAATAAGAGTTTTTTGAATCATATTAGAAGTTACTGCTCTAATTGAGCTGCTGCATGGAAGGACCTGGAAGATCTCTGTCACAGGATAAGGTGAGTCCCAAGGACAGGGGGCAAAAGCCATCGGCAGCGAGTATTTATCTGTCTCTGCCCTTATTTGACACTGGCTGCTTCAATCATTAACTTCTCACCTCTCTGCACTCTTTACCACACAGCAACGAAAACCAGAACACACTTCCAAATGACTTATCCACTGAAATCTGCTGCTTCTGACCAGGAGCAGGGGGTGAGAACCATGTTTTACTTACAGCAGCCACTGCAGACGATCAAGCTCCCCCCTCACCACTTCAAATAACAGCTGAGGGCTGTATAGACAAATCACACAGCCCCAAGGCTGTCCCAGCTATCCCCAAAACACAGCCTCACCTATTTCCCTGCAAATCACAACCAGGATACAACATTCAGGCAGAAGGCTGAAAACATGCAAGGTCCTCTTTCGCAGCACAACAACAAAATAAGAGGATGGAAGTGGTTGTTTCTTTGTGAGGGGTTTTTGCCGTGCTGTTGGTGTTGGGGTACATCCCCTAAAGCATTCCCATCACTTTCAGGGGCTCAGCTCTCACCCCTTGTGCCAGCAGGGCACAGCCAGGCTCACCTGAGCTTTAAGATCCCTCCGAGTCAGGACGTTGAAGTGCAAGGCCTTGAAGCGCCGCTCCAGCTTCTCAGAGTCGACGTCGGAGCCAACTCGGGTGGACAGATGGGAGTCTCTGGAGAAGTTGACGTTGTTGAGGATCAGGCAGTGCCCACAGGGATCTGCTTTCAGCTCATAAACCTGGCAGGGACATGTCACAGTTAAACTCCCTCTCATTCCAAGTGCTTGCTGGCTAATCTAGCAGGATTCCTCAAACCAGAGGGGAATGGGAGCCCTCAAAGTGGCTTGTTTCAGAGCTTTTTCATTTCCCTAGACCTAGGGACGGGTAGGAGCATCCACTCTCCACATGCACATTTTCATCAGCAGCTGGGAACAGAAAAAAAACACTAAACAGGGGAAAACCTTTGCAGAAAACAGGCTGCTGCTTCACCCAGTGGCATCTCCAACAGCAAGTTGAAGCTTCTGGGAAGTTTTTTTAGGCATTACCATCAAACCTCACTGAAAGGAATTAAGAATTTGAAGTATTACTGTGGTAATAAAGTAGGATCTGGTTTGGTTGACCCACTGCAAACCAACTGGCCCCACTACACCAGCATCAACCTCAGAGCAAACCAGCTCTTCCAGGGATATTTTCTGGAGCCATCCATGAGGCACAGAGCTTTTGCCCAATAGGGAACACTTTCAGCCTACCCAAATACTAACCAGGTCACGGCTCCTCTTGTCAACAGCAGAACCTACAACACACAACAGACATGGGATTCAGCTCATCACACTCCACAACAAGACATTGTACTCCTGTACTTCACATCAATCTTTCCTGACACAATTCCCCCTTCCCACCCTGCTGGAAACAAGCCTTTGGCATGTTATCTCTCTGGAAGAGCCTGGGATGCAGCTTACCCTGGGCTGGCATGGAAGGTGTTCGAGGTTTTTCACTCTCAGCTTGGACTGGGAAGGACAAACGTTCAGGAGGGGTCACATCTGTAATGACATGGGACAAAAATACATAAGGTGCTCCTAACATGTGTATAGTCTGAGCTTAAAAGCTTCTGCAGCTGATAAGGGGGACATACAGGCTGCCCAGAGCAGCTCTGGCTGCCCCATCCCTGGCAGTGTCCAAGGCCAGGCTGGACAGGGCTTGGAGCAACCTGGTCTAGTGGAAGGTGCTCTTGCCCATGGCAGGGGGAGGAACAAGATGAGCTTTCAGGTCCTTTCCAACCCAAACCATTCTGAGATTCAATGATCCTCCCAACAGCTCTCCATGTTCACCTCTGCCAGGATAGGGCTTTACTTCTTGCCCACGACAAGAGGGGTCCCAGCTGCCACCCCTCCGTGCTGCTGTGTGCCAAAAGAAATCCCCCACAGGCTCGGCACTAACTTTTATGCTGCTTTTCTCCCCGCAGCTCCAGCTCCACAGGTCGCAGGTCCAGCGGCTGCAGTGGCTCTGGGGGGCACTCGCACTCCTGGCCCAGCATGTCTGCGAGCTCACCCTGCCCCGTGTCCCTCAGGATGGAGAGGAACACAGGGAAGGCCTGCTTCCCTCGGGTCTCCAGGTCGATGATCAGCTGCCGGGCTTGGTCTCCCCGGCTGCCGGCGCTCTGCAGGGGAGGCAGGCCCGGGAAAAAACATGTCCATGCAACCCTTCTGACTGCTCCCAGAGAGGGAGAACGTGGGATCTGCACCCAGCATGTGGACACAGGGTAGGTGAGACCAAAGCCCAGTGAACACAGTCACACAGACCTCCAGTAGCCACTCGACACCCAGCACTGACCCCCTTCCAAACGCAATGGTCACCACTGGGACACACCACTCTGTGGGTCTGGGGTTAAGGGGGTAGGGAGCACTCCCAGGTTGGCCCCAGGGGACAAACAGGCACCCTCAGGCTGTCACTGGTGGGCAGGACAGGGTAAAATACCACCTCACCAGGAGTGAAAATGGGAAACCCTGAACCCTGTCACCAGGTTGGGATGGGGACTCGAGGAGAAGCCCCCATACCTGGCACTACCTGGGGCTGGGAACAAGAAGGGACAAGGTGTGGGGGTTCTTTGCAAGGCTCGGGGTGGAGAGGGACAAGAATCACCCACGAGGCTTGTCACCAGAGTGAGAGGACACAACGCCATCCCTTGGGTCTGTCAGTGGGGTGAGATGACAAAGGGGCCACCCCCTGGGTCTGTCACCTGGGTTTGGGGCACACAGGAGCCACTCCCCGTGCCCACCCCCGGTGCTCAGTGACCCGGACCCACCCCCGGCCCACCTGCAGCTCCTCCAGCATGGTCCGGGTGAAGATGCCGCGCTGCTCCAGCGGGTCCCAGAGCGGCTCCACCCGCAGCGCCGCCACCAGCCGGGCCCGCCCGCGNGGCCCCGCCGGACCATGGAGCGGGGCCGGGCCGCCCGCAGCCTGCTGCTGCTGCCAGCGCTGCTCCTGCTGCTCCTGCTGCTCCTCCTGCCCGCCCTGCCCGCCGCCGCGCCGGGGGACTTCGACCCGTACCGCGTGCTGGGGGTCGGCCGCAGCTCCAGCCAGGCCGACATCAAGAAGGCCTACAAGCGGCTCGCCCGGGAATGGTAGGTGCTGGCTGTGCTTTCCCCGCCTTCCAGCCCGGGGACAGCCGGCGGTGATGCTGCTGTGCAGCGCGGGTGGGGTGCTCCCGCATCCCTGCGGCGCCGGGGCTCCCTCCCATCCCTGCTCCCTCCCATCCCTGCTCCCCCTTGCCGGCGATCCGTGCTGTAAGAGCCTCTGGAATCTGGCTGTGCCGGGGAAAGTTCTCCCAGAATCAGGCTGCAGGCGTGAAAGTTCTTCCAGAGTTTGGTTACTGGGGGCAAAGTTATCCCAGGGTCTTACTGTGGGGAGGGGGGAAGTTCTCCTGGAGTCTGGCTATGGGGCAGAATTCTTCCAGAGTCTGGCTAGGGGGGGGGAATGTTCCCTTGGAGTCTGACTGCACAGGGGAAAGTTCTCCCAGAGTCAGCCTATGGGGGGAAAAGCTGTCCTGGAGTCTGACTACGGGGAGGAAGGTTCTTCTGGAGTCTGGCTACAAGGGGAAAAGTTTCTCCCGAAGTCTGGCTATGGGGCCAAAAGTTCTTCCATAGTGTGGTTGCAAGGGGAAAAAGTTCTCCTAGAATCTGACTCTGGGGGAAGATTCCCTTGGAGTCTGGCTATAAAAAGTTCTCCCTTACTCAACGGGGAGCTTTCAATGCACCAGGGTGTGAGTCTCAGCTTGATATGCCACTGTCCAAGGACAATTCAACCCCTGTGCTGTGGAGGGAAAGGCATCAGATCCACTAATGTCACACCCCTTGCATCCGTGGTGTGTGGTGAGGGGAAGGCTAGAGGCATTGCCTGGGGAAAGGGCCTCACCCAGGGCTGTTGTCTGGCACCAGACATCCCCGAGGGCTGTGGCAGGAAGTGATTTAAGGAAGAACCCGGTAGATATGTGGGGCAGCAGCCAAGGGAGGCATTGCTAGGAAATAGACATGCTCCCTTGTCCTGGGCTGTTGGTGATGGAACAGGCAGAGGCACAGGACCACGGGCACACTGACACATCCCAGTGCTGCGGTTTGGGATGGGGTTTGGATGGGGGCTGCACGTGCTGGGTATAAACCCGACCTCAGTCTCGAGGATGCCGCTGCACATCACAACTGTCTGTGCTCTGCTGGCCTCCAAACAGAGGCCGACAGGTCCCTGTGCCCTCCAGGGAACCACTGACCCCTTTTCCTCCGGTTCTGCCTCGTAGGCACCCTGACAAAAACAAGGACCCGGGAGCAGAAGACAAATTCATCCAGATTAGCAAGGCCTACGAGGTAACATGTGCTTCTTGTAGACTCCCGCTGTCATTAACATTAAGTGACCTTATTTTCGTCGTGCTTTTTCTCTGTATTCCTACATGGGAAAGGTGCTTCACCCTGGAGAGGTGGACACTGCCCACACAAAAAGTTTGCTCAGCTTTGTTGACAGAGCCACTGGAGTCACCAGCATGGCCTCTGCTGCAAATATTTTGCTACGGGCCTGCCCTGTTCTGGCTAAAAAGCCTCAAAGGAGGGAGGAGAGAGTATGCACTGAGCCCTGCCTGGCTGGGCAGCGTCTGGTCTGTGTCACATGTACATGAAAGCATTTTGGGGTGATGTAAGCAACATTAATCATCACAGGGCTTTGGTCACCTCAAATTATTCTTAGTAGTAGTAATTTGCACGTCGCTGTGGAAATTGGCTGCCCCAGTTTTTGGCAGCAGAGCCCATGGAAATAAAAGTAAATCCTTATTTCCCCTGCCAAAAAAATGCAGTTTCTCTGTGGGGCTTCTGGCTTCTTGGTGAAAGTTTTGGCACTTTCTGATGCACCAATAAAACCCTCCAGGTTCAAAAAGACACCAGCAAAAGCTGCTCCAGAAAAGAGCATTTGTGGGAATCTCAATGTGGGATGTTCCCAGCCCAAGGAGCTGTTGGCGTCAGAAGTGGGTACAGCAATCTGGATTTAGGGGCTTCTTTTCTTTGGGCTTTGGCTTATTTTCACCCATATTTATCACAGTGAGCCTGGAGGGACACGACAGTTCCCTTTCCCAGAATATTTATCCCACACATTCCTTACGCAACCGCAGTTACTTGCTAAGGGATTACAGCCAGGGCAGTTCCCCCTCATGGTTTTTCTATCATCTGCTTCCCAGATTCTCTCCAACGAGGAAAAGAGGGCAAACTTCGATCGCTATGGAGATGCTGGGGAAAGCCAGGGCTTCTCTCAGCACCAGCATCGCCAGTTCCATCGTTTCCACGACGGCTTCTACTTCGACGAGTCCTTCTTCCACTTCCCTTTCAATTCGGAGAGACGCGACACCTCCGACGAGAAGTATTTGCTCCACTTTTCCCACTACATCAATGAAATCGTGCCAGATAGTTTCAAGAAACCTTACCTCATTAAAATCACCTCGGACTGGTGCTTCAGCTGCATCCACATCGAGCCCGTGTGGAAGGAAGTCGCTCAGGAATTGGAGGCGCTGGGTAAGGAAGAGGCTGTTGAGGCTGGGTGTGCATCCAGCATTTGCCTTCAGCTTTGTATGACCCAGTTTAACCTTTAGATTTCCTCAGAGATTTATCCTAATGCTTTCCCAAGCGTTACAGGGTGCTGGGCAAGGGAGCAGGCCGTCAGTTCTCCACTGGGCATTTGGGTTGCTGGGGATCTTTCACCTGAACCTGCTGCTCTCCTTTTCCAGGGGCGGGAATCGGCGTGGTTCACGCAGGGTACGAGCGGCGCCTGGCCCATCACCTGGGTGCCCACAGCACTCCCACCCTGCTGGGGCTCATTAATGGGAAAATAACCTTCTTCCACAACGCTGTCGTTCGGGAGAACCTGCGGCAATTCGTGGAGAACCTTCTGCCAGGGAATCTTGTGGAAAAGGTACAGTCTGGCAGGAGCGTCACGTGCTGCTTCTCCTGTCTGCCTGGAGATTTATCTCTCCTTGGCTGTTTTGGTGGCTAATCTGTTTAATTCGGGCCCTGAGCTGAGCTGCGTCACGAAGCTCCCAACCCTGGAGCTGTCAGAAGTGTTCACACCACGCAGCTCTGTAACACTTCTCTGTACAAAAGGGCTGATGCTGCTACTATGTGGTCACACCAGGGACCTGGGTGACAGCTGCCTCCACAGCTGTGACACCCCACAGCTGCCAGGGCCCTACCAAACTTACCCCCACGTTAGAAACCTGCTGGATTTCACTTCCTTTCTTTCTCAGTGTTTCATCCAGCAAATTTAAGACCTCTCACTAACTCCTGGGTGGTGTCTGCTAAAACTCACCGACCTGTTGTTTGTTTTGCCCAGTTTTGATTCAGACCTTTGAAAGTGGAGCTGGCAACTTGAGCCCTTTCAAAGTTATAAGTAAAACCTCCTAGCTGATAAAACATTCCTGCATTTCAGCCTTGCCCACTGATTTTTGGCAGAGTCCTAAAGCACCCACCACCTCTTTCAGGGTGATGTGGCCAGGTCAGCCCTCACAGGACGCTTACCTGCCTGTCCCCTCCTTGCAGCCTTGTTTACCTCACCTTGTTTTCCCTTGAGGTCTTCAGCAAGGGCTGCCTTCCCCAAGGGATTCTTGACTTGCTGTCCTCCAGGTGCTGGAGTTCTCACCCTAAAACCAGCCATTTATCTCCTTCCTCTAGGTCAGAGAGGTCCAACACCTGAAACAGAGCAGGTTTGATGGAACTCTTGGGTGCCTGTTAACCCTTGGCTTCCCATTATATATAGATATATACATAAAAATATGGCCCAAACAGCTACAAGAATGACAGTGCCATCAACATTGGCTACAATGACATCAGCAGAGGCTGCAGTAACTAAGGGTTGAGGGGGTCAAGAGTGATGGGTTTACTTCATTCATTAATCAGAAATACCCATTAGAAAGACCAACCCAACAGTTAGCTTTCTGCAACAGCTGGACACCTTTTCATGCTCAGTTCTCATTCAGACTCCTCATGGTGGAGCACGGCCAATATCTGAGGCCTAGAGGTTAAACTAACGTTAAACCAACGTTCTTGTTCTATTTAAAGATCACAGATAAAAACTACATCCACTTTCTCTCTGACTGGAGGAAGGACAACAAGCCCCATGTCCTGCTGTTTGATCATATGCCAGTTGTGCCATTATTATACAAGGTAATGTGATTTCTGTCGCTGTGTTGTTGACTTGTTTATAAATCCAGATGTTCCGAATGAAAACATGCTACTGCCATGAGCAGAGGTAGACTGATGCCTCCAAACACCCCTGACTGGTTCTAGGAGAGCAAGGTGATTTGTGTTGGTCAGAAATGGCATGGCCAGGTGACTAGCTTTGTTAGGAGTCTGTTTCTCTGTCCTGACCTGGATTTACCTTACGTGGATATGAAGGTTTGGGTGGGTTTCAGAGGCAGCAGCAACACTGGTGCACACCTTTGTTGGGAACAGGAGACATTTATGGCATGTCTAATTTGGGTTATTGCACAGCCCTTTTCATAAGAAAGCCCATGTCAGGCTGTAAATAAAGCTGTGGATCCATTGAGGCTCCCAGCACACTGACTAAGAGAACTCAAAGCAATGTTCAGCGAGGGAGAGGAAGGGCTTGTACCTCTTGCAGTACAAGCCCAGTGACATTCAAACAGCAGGGTGTGTTCTCAGAGCAAAGTCACCACGGGCATTCAGAGGAGAAAATATTCACTCTCCAACATAAACACATCAGGGATTTCTCCCCATGCAGCTGACTGCCTTTGCCTACCGAGATTACCTGACCTTTGGGTACGTGTATGTTGGACTCCGAGGCACTGAGGAGTTGTCCAGTCAGTACAACATCAATGTCTACACTCCCACCATGATGATCTTCAAGGAGCACATCGACCGGCCTGCTGACGTTGTGCAGGTATCACTCGGGGCCCTCTCCAAAAGCTTATGGGAAACGGGCATGGAGGTTTTCTGACTGAGCTGCCAATGAGAGGTTGGTTGGTGGTGCATTCTGGAGTAAAGTGTTTTCAGCATAAACTCAGATGTCAGCAGAGAAATAGAGCAGGTGTTTGGAGGGAGGAAGCTTGGCAGGCTCTAGTTTTGGTGTCTGACCTGGTGAGGAGGGTGGACACAGGTAGCTTCCCAGTCTTGGGGCCTCAAAACATCTCAAGTAATTGCAGCGAGGACTGTGATGGCCAGCAGCCTTCCCCAGCTTCAGCCAGGAACATCCAACAGCTTTCCTCTCCTCATCCTGCTCAGTTCTGACCTCTGCTTGCTTTGTCCTCCCAGGCACGAGAGATGAAGAAGCAGCTCATTGATGACTTCCTTTCTCAGAATAAGTTCCTCATGGTGGCCAGACTCACCAACCAGAGGCTGTTTCAGGAACTGTGTCCCGTCAAGAAGTCTCACCGTCAGCGGAAGTAAGTGACATGTCCCCCTGTTTGAGGCTCTGGGGCTGCTCCTAAAGCCACCTTTGGTTTGATTCTGAGGGAAAGGGGCAAGGACTGCATTGGATGGTGCTCAGTATCCACAGTGTCAGAGAGATTTCTGCCTCACTGGCATCATTGTGACTAGTGGAAAGGGGGTTGTCATTTTCTTTTGTGTCCAGAATGGCTCTTAATCCCCCATCTTCTTGTATCACCAGGCACTGTGTGGTCTTGCTTACCGGGGAAGGAGAGAAGTTTGCTGAGGCTTATGAGGCCTTTTTGACTTTTGCTGTGGCCAACACAAAAGACACGCTGAAGTTTGTGCACATCTATAATGAACGGCAGCCTGAATTCGCAGACGCCTTGCTGATGGATGAGGAGAAGTATCGGGGAAGATCAGCTGTGAGGGTTTCCCCTTGTTTTTAATTCCTTCTTCTTTTAGTCTGTCATTTAATTTACATCACGCTGTACCTTGATCTGACACCTAATTCTGGGCAGTGGTTTGAAACATAACATCTGTGTACAAAGCCCCTTCCTCTCTGACATCTGCCATGTTCTTGCCTCACCCAGGTGGTCATTCTGGAGAGACGCAATAATGCAGGGAAGATCGCCTACAAAGCCTTGGAGGAGGCCTGGCAAGGCAGCAAGGAGGACAATTTCATCCTCCTGGATCTCCTGGACCAGCTGAGGACAGACCCTGGCCTTCTGTCATCAGAAACTGTCGTGGCAGACCTGAATGATGAGCTCGCTCCTGTAAGTGCATGGCCTTTCTGACTGACATCCATGTTATGGATGTGGACAGTCCTGTAAAGGCTGTTCACAGGCATTATTTATATTTTAAATTACCAAGGCAAGACTCTTATAAGATTTCTTGCTCATGGAAGGAGGGGAAGGAAGCTCACTGCATGCTCTGAAGCTGATTTGGCCCAGGGTTCTGTTTACAGGGTGGGAATCCTGTTGAGGCTCTGCATGGCATATTTTTCACTTGTGTTTTGCTTTTCATTCTTTTCAAACAGATGTTCCTCATCCGATGGTTCTACTCCACACTGGACTACATCTCAGACTGCTGGGACAGTTTGTTTCACAGCAACTGGTACAGTTTGGGCATCCATTGTGGGTTTTCACTGCTTCCCTGTCACCTTATTTTAAGACGGATCCATTTTGAGCCTCATCTTTCGGGTGGGAGCAGGACAGCGCTCAAAACCTTGATGGTCTTTAAGGCCCCAAGAAACAAGCTGAGTTTCTGGGGAAGGCACATGGTGTTATTTGAGGCAGACAGGAAATTAAATTCAGGCAGAGAATGAGAGCTCCCAGGCCTGACTGCTCTTTGCACATCTTCCCCTCAGGCGAGAAATGATGCCGCTGCTCTCCTTGCTCTTCTCCGCGCTCTTCATTCTCTTTGGCACAGTTATTGTTCAGGCTTTCAGGTGAGTGCACACCAAAATGCCTGAGGGGTAGCTCCTCAGTCCAACCCAGGGCCTTAAACACACACAAAATCACCTTTCTCTGCAGTGATTCGAGTGACACAAGGGACTCTCCACGCTCGGAGAAAGAAGAAACCGCCACAAAGACGGAGAAGAACGACGTGAGCTTCAGCAAAGAGAGTAACAGGTTCCCTCTAATTTCTCCAGAAATATTTTCTGTGGAAGAATAGCTTGGGAAGTGTCTGTGCAGTAGAGTTAGAGAAGAACAGAGGAGTGCCAGAGTTGCAGTAATGCAGTTGTTGTGTGGGGCAGTGCGGGCACAGCAAGGCAGGAAGGAGTGGTGTGACCCAGGACCCAGCCAGCAAGGACAGGGTGGCATTAACTTGGTTATTAAACAATTCCCACCAAGTTTGCACCAGACAGCATCCTTGGGGAAAAGGTAAAGGTCTAATCCATTCCTTGAGGAAGATCCAAACTGGGTCATTGTACCAATTAAACTGGCTTTGGGCACAGGGATGGCTCGGCATAACAGGCTGGTTAACAGGGTCATGGTTTCTCCATCCTCAGTTGCTCCTGGTCCCTTGCTCCCCTTTCACCCAGCCATTGCTTTGTTGCAGCAGGATTCCCAAAAAGGGCTTTGTGGAGGTGACTGAGCTAACAGACATCAACTACACCAGTAACTTGGTGCGCCTGAGGCCGGGGCACATGAACGTCGTCTTGATCCTGTCCAACTCCACCAAAACCCCCCTGCTCCAGAAGTTTGCCCTGGAAGTCTACACGTTCACAGGGTAGGCGGGGGGCTCTCCTGGGTTTCTGTTACTGTGTGACAACTTGAGCGATGCAGCTCTGGTGACACGAGATGAGCAGAGTCATCTCCATTGCCAAGAGGGAACGTTTATGGCGAGCAAAACGGCCTGTGTGCTCATCAGTGGCAATGAGCCACCAAAAACCCAGTGGCCTTTCTTGGCTGGACTTGGTGATGGTGGCCAAATGGATCTGGTGCTGCTGCCACTTTGGCTGTGCCCATGTTTCAACAAATAGAGAGCACAACAGTGCTGCACACTGGGCAAGTGTCACCTGTGCTGAAAAAGGAGCTGCAGCAACAGTGCTCTGCCCTGCCCTTGCTGACAAATCCTTACCTGTCCATAGGAATCCAGCCTAACTCAGGACACATGATAATCCCACTGTCTTCTCTGCTCTTTTCCCAGGAGCAGCTCTCTTCATTTCTCCTTCCTCAGCCTGGACAAGCACCGAGAGTGGCTGGAGTACCTGCTGGAGTTTGCACAGGATGCAGCCCCCATCCCAAACCAGTACGACAAGCATTTCCTGGAGCGCGACTACACGGGCTACGTCCTGGCTCTGAATGGCCACAAGAAATACTTCTGCCTCTTTAAGCCTCACAGATCAGGGGACGAGGGGGGAACCCTGGGATCCTGCGAGGATTACGATGCCTCACTACACGCAGAAGCCAGAGGGAAACCCTCCTGCAGCCCGGGATCTAGATCCATTAAAAACAAATTACACAAATTGTCCTTTTGGATGGAACGCCTTCTAGAGGGTTCCTTACAGAGGTTCTATATCCCCTCATGGCCTGCGCTAGACTGAGGGATTTTACAGAGATTCTAAGGGACAAACTTTTTATGAAGATGACAAGGGACAGCTCTTTCCAGGAATACACAAACAAGCGTGATGAGTGAACCTTAGGTTTTAGATGAACCCTCCTGGGGCCGGCGACTAGAACATATCTCTCCGCGTCCAGAGCCCGGGAGCGCAGCCAAGCGCACACACATGCCCTCCACCGACCCGTCGTGTGCTTGGATGCTGTCCTACAGAAGAGCCAAGAAGTCTGTTTTTCCCTTCTTGTCCTGCCACATCTGCTTCCCAAGTCACCCCTGTTCCATCTCTTGTTTTACCTCGGTTGAAGAAAAACCCCCGTGACTTCTCTCGGTCCAGACCAACCGTGGTCAGTGGCACAGGTTAGGTCGTGGTTCTCTCTCTCCCCGTCCCCGTGTGCTTAGCCCATGGTGCAGTGCATGGTGTAACACTGGCAAGACCCTGCAGAACCCCCCAGGCCCTGCCCTTCCGAAAGGCCTCCTCCCACCAGACAGTTGTACTTCCTCGGCTTTCCCCGTGGTAAGTGATGTAGAGTCCGGTCAGGAGCATCTCCCTTGTAGCAGACCTATAGCTGGGACTCTCCTGTGGTGTGGGCTCGTAGGTGATCTGCATGTTTCATGCTCCTCGTGTCCTAGTTCCACGTGCAGCTTCACCAGCTGAACCGTAACCGGGAAGGAAAAGGGTTTTGCACGGCCGTAAATACTGTCAAAGTGTTGAGCCATTTAAATGTCACGTTGATTTTTCAGATGCCTTTTCTGCTTCTGTCGATTTTAGACGATGTATCCTAGAGCCATAACTTTACCTGCGTCCTCAGATTGTAGGCGTGAGCTGCTATGAGCCAGTAGATGTGTAAAAAAACTCTACGTAGCTGCCAGGGAGCCACCCGGGCTCCTTGCAAACACCCTTCCAGCTGTAGTACAAACCAACCTTCCTTTGTATTGAGGAACCTCATCCTTCAACGATTGTATTCTTGAAACCTTGCCCCAGAAGTGCTGTATCATCAGACCGTCGCGTGTGTGTGAAGCTCTTTTTGGTTTAGGTGTGGGGTTGAGATGTTGGGTTTCAGCCTCTCGTCCATTTCCACATCTTGCCCATTTCCTTCTTGCCCCAAACCTCTGTTTCTCCACGCTCAGGCTGCTGCCTTGGCTTTGTGTTTGTTTGCTTGAGTATTTTTTTTGTCTTTTGGAAGTTGTGTGTGTGAGGCTAGAACAGGGTTTGGATGATGCTTTGCTGTAGCAGTGCCCTGAAAGCCACTTCCAACGCCGCTGGGAAAGGGTGGCCCTGGGATAAGGTGAAGAGAGGGCAAACAGCAGCCTCATGGCTGCTTAACGCTCCTCCAGCAATCAAGGGAGGCAGCAGGGCTTCTCTTTGTGGCCAGGACTGAAATCCTGTGAGGCTTGTGCTTCCTTTTTGCTGCTTTGGGGCTAATGCTGTCACCCAGGTCCCTTTCCATGGATCCTGTCACCGTGGGGCTCCATTGCTGCTGAGGTGCAGGGGTGGGGGCAGCTGGCCTTTGCCACAAGGCTCTGCACCTGACACAGTGCTCAGCGAGGACATGGTGTTAATTCCAAACTCAGCCCTTGCCACCTTAGTGACCATCTCAGCAGAGCAGCCAGTCAGTAGGAGTAATTGCCAACCTCTGAGCCAGGTGCTGATCCCATAGGAAGCTGGGAATGCTCAAATCATTGCACTGCCTACATGCCCTTAGTTGCTCCTAAGGCCTTGCCTCGCCACATTCCTCCCACCCTGGGAGCAGACTGGTGTGCTCTGACTCCCACAGGTACCTCAGACCCCTGTAAAATGTACTTCAAATAAAGGCTACAATGGTACCAACCAACCCTATGTGAGGTTAATTAATTTCAGCCCAGCAGGCTCCAGGCCCCAGAAAGCAGAGGGAAGGAATGAAGGAAGGAAGGTCTTCTCCATGCCCAGAAACTCTGAGGTGCACACAAACTGCTGAAGGAGAGCAGAGGGGGAACAAAACACCAGCCTGATGCCTCTAGACTTCATTTTCATTTGTCTGGAGTGATCACTGTTGTACTCCTGTGCTTTTCCCATGCAGGATGTGGCTGGAATAGGTTTTAGCCCACCAGAAGGCTCCACATAACTTCTTAATGTTTGCAAAAGCAAATGAATATTCTCTAGGTCTCTGCTGTCTCTTCAACTGGTCAGAAACCAGGAGAAAACCCTTGACCCCTGAAAAAAAAGTGCCTAGTTGTGCTACAGCAAGGGGATTCAGCCCTGCCCCAAGGAAGAAAAGGCTTTACGGCCTTCAAATTCAGCCAGAATCCTTGTTTCTATTTTCTGTTAAGCATAGGTAACCTCCCCTTGCAGCTGGAGCTGAGCTGAAGGAGCGCTTGCAGCAGTCCACCCTTGCCAGGTTTGGCTGGATGGGAGCACAGCTCCTGTTTATGTTTTGTGGAAACCCTTTTTCCTGAGTTGGAGTGAATGCCAAGCTGCTCTAACCCCTGGTTTAGTCGGTTTTAGTGCCAGTGTGGTGCTCCAGGTGTTTGCTGTCTTGGAGAGCAGGGTCAGAGCTGCTTTTCCCAGGATCTGCCCTCCCTCTCCCAGCAGCCGTGAGCCCTCACCCCCCCATCATTTTCTAACCCTTGTGATTCTGTTCCGTGCGTGGTGGTTCGTAATCCAAAGATTGAGGAAATTCGGTCCTAGTGCACTCTCCTAGTGAGATCCGAGCAATGGCACAGTGCTCGGAGCTGCAGTGAAGGGACACAGGCCCCAGAGTGGAGGGTGTTCCCAAACTCCTCCCTGTCCCTGCCTCTGCCCTTCACCCACAGCAACCAGGAGCCAGGACACGAGCGCAGCTTGACAATTAGGACTGAAAACCAGGTACCTATTTTGCACTTTTGATACTGGGAGGGGGGGAATTAACTTATTTGGCAAACTTGTCTTTTTTTGTTTGTTTTTTTTTTTTTTTTTGGTTGGTTGGTTTTTTTTTGTTTATTTCTTTTTTGATTTTTTTTTGTTTGTTTTGGTTTTGTATTTGTGATCAGGCACTGATGTAATTTTGTTTTAAGACGATTACAGGTTCGCAACCAAAATAAACTATTTTAATGTGTGATGAGATGGCTTTGTGGTTTATTCCAGGAGCTATTAAACCACTCCTGCCATTGGAAACACCATCAGGAACTTTAGTCAAACATCCCCCTACCCTCAGCAGGATCCCCAAACACGCTTTGCTGCCCTCCCTTCCTCTTATATCCATTGTCTTTCTGCCACGTCCTAATGAGAGAAACCTTGTACTTGAGTGATTTTTGCCAGGAGCCCTGTGAGCTGGACGAGTAATTCCAGAGGCCAAACACCATTAGTATCATCTGTCCCTTTCCCAGACCAATTTCAAAGCTCCAGATCCCAGTTAAAGGGGGTGTTCAAACTCATCTACTCCCTACAGCTTCTCAGCTTAAAATTACCTTTACTAGTGGTAAAAGGCATTTATTCTGTGCTGCAAAGCCCACGTTGGCTGCAGCTGGATGAGAGGAAGGAGACATGGAAAGCCTGGCTGGGGACATGGAGCAGGCAGGAACTGCCCTCACAGTGTCTTCACTCCTGGAAGAACACACAGCATCTCAAACAGCAGGTTTGCCCCCAGAAGGGCTGTGTTACCTAAAAAAAAAGACAAAAAAAGGGAAAAATCCATGAATATCCAATGGGTTTCACCCATGGCCACCTCTGCCAGGCACATGTTTTACTCTCGAGGATCTTTAGACTCACCAGAGACATCGTACATTGGTGCGACTTCCACAAGGTCACACCCCACTATGTTCAGGCCTTTGCAGCCACGAATAATCTCCAAAGCCTAGGAGAGAAAACGGATTTGGGATCAAGAAACACATCTGACCCAGTGAACCAGTCAGGGCTCTGCTTTCCCTATATTCCAATAAGGAAACCCAACCTCTACAGACCAAATCTCATCAGTTCACACTTCCTCATCAACACAAGGAAACACTCGCAGGCCTACCTTAGGCTTGGCTTTGGGAAACGCAGCTACATTCCCTGAAGTCCCCTTACCTGTGCAGGTGTGAGCCCAGCTATCTCCGGGGTCCCGGTGCCCGGGGCGTACGCAGGGTCTAATCCATCGATATCGAAGCTGATGTACACGGGCTTGTCCCCCATCTGTGCCCTCACCTCCCCCATCAGCGGCTCCAGAGACTTCATCCAGCACTTCTCAGCTGGGACCACCCGGAAACCCTGCGGGAACACAGACACTCAGGCACCTGCTCAGGGAAAGGTGGGAAAAGAGGGGCATCCCCTGTACTGCTGGGATCAACCCTCACCCCAGGGCTGAGCTGCAGAGGGGCACCTGGAAGCACCTTCCACTCTCTCTCCAATTTTTTACTCTCTACTCAGCTGACACTTGTCCTGCGAGACAAACCAGAGACATGGGCCAAGATGCAAAAAATGCATTCATTTATGCATTTATTTTATTAGGATATATTTATTATATATTTATTATATATTATTATTGTGCATGTATTTTATTGTAATTTATTATATCCCTGCTGAAGCCACGGGAACACTGATGATAGGGGAGTATTTCTGGCAGGGGGAGCCCGCAGCCCTGCTGTGCATCCCCTCACCTGCTGCCGGCTGTAGGCGTGGGGATCGGGGTCGTAGGAGGAGCCGCGGATGCCGATCTGCACCACCCGGCTGCAGTCCAGCAGCCGCTCCTCCACACAGCGCCGGAAGGGCGTCCCGTGGTAGATCTTCTCCCCCAGAGCCGTGTCCCCGGTGTCGGTGTGAGCATCCACGTGCACCAGGCCCAGGGGACCGTGTCTGATCGAGGCAGGGCAGACACGTTAGTCCCCCATCCTGTGCACAACAGCCCTGCCTATGGCGTGGACAGCAAACCAGGGGCATTCCCGAGGCGCTTCCCAGGCCCTTATTCTACATGGCCAAGTTAAAAACTTACTTTGCTGCCAAGGCCTGCAGGATTGGGTATGTTATGGTGTGATCTCCACCTGCAACAGGACAGGGAAGAGGGGTAACACACTGCAAGAGTTGCTCAGCACTCATTACCTTTGTTCCCAGGTATTTTTTCCCCCCTTGAATTTACTTGCTTATTTATACACTCCAGGCCTTCAATCCCAAAGAAAACCTGAAGCTCCTGAGTGCAGGTTGCTTCCTCTCTCCTCTTTCCTCCTGAGGAGGACCAGAGATGCAGGACTGTCAGCAGGGACAGCCAGTGGAGCAGAACCCTTGACTGGGCTTATAAATAGACACTTGATCCACTTCTGAGGACACTGTAATTGGTGATTTGCCCCTTGTTACTCTACACTTTCTTTTCCTTCAGTGATGCCAAGCTGTGACAGCTGCAAACTTGAATGGGTGCCCAAATCAGGCCTCACACAAAGCCAGGCACTCACTCAGCTGGAGGGACACAAGGGATGTGTCCCAAGGGACACAACTTGCTCTTCTTTTGCAGGACACCAAAAACATGTGACTGACTGTATTTACAGACTGACCCATCATCATTTTTGACCCAACAAAACACGCATCCAAGAACAGTCAGTCCAGCAGAGAGCCTGTGGATTTAGTCATGATACAGCACAACGCCCCATGAAGGGGATGGAGGCATCATCACCCTCTGCTGTGCTTGGATTGAATGATGGGAGGGTGAAGGAGGAGTTTGGCTGAGCAGGGACACGGTGGCAGGACAGGGAGGCACATAGTGCTTACCCAAGGTGAGGGGCATGCAGCCGGAGGCCACGATCTTCTGATAGGACTCTCGGATGAGGCGGCAGCTGTCGGGCAGGTTGTAGAGGTTCACGTTCACATCCCCGAGGTCAGCGACCCGCAGGGAGTCGAAAGGGGCTGCCCCGGTGCTGCTGTTGCACTTCCTCACCATGGCTGACTCTGCACGGATCTGACGCGGGCCAAACCTGGGGAATGGGGCAGCTGGGAAAAGCCACTGGGCAGAGCTCACAGCACTCCCCCCAGCAGAGGAGAGCTGTGCCAGAGAGAAGCACCAGCTCCCCCAGCATCACCTTACCTGGCTCCCGGCCGGTTGGACGTGCCCGTGTCCAGCGGGACACCCACAAATGCCGCGTCCAGTCCCTCTGCCGACGACTGCACGGGAAGTTTCATCATGGAGCAGATCCCCACGGGCCGGGCCACGAGCAAGGCACTGGGGGGCACATTGAACTGCGAGCCCCAGCGGCAAGGGGCACTGCTGCCCGGGATCAGGGGCTGGAGGAACCCCATGGACACACCGGGTGAGGAGCTGGGGGTGGCCAGAGGAGCCAGGGGCCGTGGGCCACAGTGTGAGGTAGCCACTGCAGCAGTCACAGCCAGCTTGCGAGTGCAGGGCCTGGCCTGCCGAGGCAGCAGCTGCAAACAGCCAGCCCAAAGCAGGTGCCTCATCCTGCTCCACAGACTCCCACCCTCTGTCCCACAGGGAACACGGCGAGGGGTGCTGCGGAGCCCGTTCCGTCTCCGCTCAAGTGCCAGGAGTGGGCAGAGAGCCAGCGGCCTTCACCAAGCCTCCCTCCAGGGTTCAAAGTGCAGTGAGACAACCCACTGCCTGGGGAAGGGCAGAGATCCAGCCCAGTCTCCCCTTTCCCAATGGCACAGTCCTGGCAAACACCCGGAGCAAACACGGCAGCGCGAGGCTTTGGCTTGAGTGTCTCCACCAAGAGCCTGTACAGGGATTAGCAGGACAGGGTTGGAGGGGACGTGCTGGGAAACGTCCCAGTTTGCTCCCCTCAGGCATTTGCAGACAGCATGGCAGCATTTGTAGCACAAACAGCTTGTACTTTTAACCCGCACCTCACAAAAGCACCCAGAATGCTGAAGAATCATAAAAACGGAAGGCAGGAAGGAAAGAAAACAAAAGGAAAACCTGAGCTCAGCAGAACCATAGGTGGACAAAATGCAAGCACAGGGGAAGCATTAACAGGGATTTAAGGACCCCAGGGACAAGTTGTGGGACAAGCATTTTAGGCCATTTTTGAGGACAGAGATGAAACGATTTCCAGGACAAGCAAGTTTCCAGTGTCTGGAGTTAACCAGCCCAGATTAAACCTCGGCTGGGTGAATAGCAACACACTGGAAATCAGATGGCTTCAGCTGCTAATTCTGCTCCCTACTCTACATGTAGAGATTAGACCTGGGAGAGGGAAAGGCACAGGAATGATGTTCACAGCAGAAAGAGGGCTCAGAGCAGAGATCCACCACACAGGGACAGTATTTACTCTTCAAAAGTCTCCAGAGACAGTATCCAGGGGACATACCCTCGCTGCCAAACCTGGGCATGAAGCTCATGGCAGACCACACACAAACCCAAGGCCACAAACACACGCTGCAAGAATTCAGTATTGTAAGAAAAAGCAGAACCTGCTTTGGTTGGGTCAGATCAATATTACAAAGGGGGTTTTTCTCAACTCTTTTCCCCAAGAAGCTCAGTTTTCTGCGATTCCCTCTTTGTTGAACCAAAATGCCATGTAGGACCCTGGCAGAATGTTACCATGTGATGATTCCAGGTCATCCACCTGGAATCAGCAGGAACAGCCAGAGATAAACCATGCAGGAGAGCACTAAACTGGCACATCCACAAGCAAAATCCATTCCTCTTTGGGAAACTCCACTTGGAATAAAATGCCGTGTTCCACAGTCAGCACTGCAAAGAGCCAAATGATTGTTTAAGGCACCACAGAGCCCAAACTGGATTGAGAGAACCCACACAGCCACAGAGCTTAATCTTCAATTTATTGTGCAACAAGCATAAGTAACTTTGTCCCCAAGTTTGTCTAAACACATTTGTAGACACAAAATCGAATGATGTTTCATAAACATGGCTGTTGTTATTTATAGATTGATGTCTCCTGTCCTCCCCACCACAGGATATTATTTCACTGAAGAAAAAACAGGCAGGTAAAAACAACAGAGCATCACACTAAGCTCTTTAAGCACGTGCTGCTGCTCAGCCTCATTTTGTTTGGAGCATTATCCCTAAGTGGGCAGTGTGACTCAGCCTTGGACCCTGCGGGAGCATCACCACACAACTACAACAGTTAAGAACAGACATAAGTGCAGTTTGAGGACAATGTGCTTTTACTATTCTGTGTACAACTGTAGGTACTTAGTGCTGCTGACGCTCATGTTACCAGGCAGCACCTCACCAGGAAGCTTCCAGGCTGTCATTTTGTAGCTAGAGGAGTATCAGCCCCAGACCACCACTGTTTCCCCAAGAACAGAGAAACTGCATGTCCCTTTGTCAGCTCAGCTTTCTCAGAGTGCTGTTTAAACTGTGATGTTTCCACGTAAAGTGCAACCAGACAGTGCCTCCTCTCACCATCCCCTTTGAAAGGGAACCTGCTTCACTCAACACACGCAAGTTGATGAAGAATTCCCAAATGAGAACAAAACCAACCACATACCTCAGGACACCTGCACGGTCCACACATCCTCCCACCTACAGAGTAAGGAAGCAAGGGCATCTCCTCTAGCAAGGGGAGAAAAGCAAGGTGTGCTAACACTTGCTAGAGGAAACTCAAGCTCTTAAACACAGACCTGCAGTTTGTTCCCTAAAGCACTACAGGATTCCAGGCAGAGAGAAAGGACAGGTTCCTATGTGCCTTTAGAAAGTGCCATTTTTCTGAGACGCTCATGCTCCAGGTGGTTCCTTTACCCAGAGTGGCTTCTCCAGGCCAGCAACAGGAATATTGCTGCCCAGAGGTCTTCAAACTCGAGGTTTGCCAAAAAGCACATCTTCATTTTGGTTTCTACCCGGCTTTTATCCACCAGTCTGTTGGTGAGCAGGGTGGCAGCAGACTGGCAGAGGAGCCAGGCGATCATCTGGTCGGGTTTCAGGGTCCTGGATGCTACAACACTGTCACCCCAGAGGCTCAGGTGAAGCACATTTGCAGCAACTCTCGCAGACAATCTCTGCAAGAGGAGGGAGAGGGAAGATTAGCTGATCCCTCTGCACTCAGTCACATCACCAGCATGGAGCATCAGCACTGCCACAACTCCCTAGAACACCCTGTCAACTAAAAAGCTCTTTAGGATTACTGTCAGGCTGCCAAGTGAAACCCCCAGTTTGAGGTCCAGTCCCAACATGAACATCTGCTGAAATCCCTGAAGTGATTCAGCATCACTGTCCCTCAGACTCCCTTATGGAGGCTGCAGTGAGATCTGATCAACCCCTGCACCCGCAGCCCTCCAAGGCAAAACAATCCACAAACGGCACTCAAAACACTGTCTTACCTTGTTGGGATCCCTCCGAAGCAGCATCTTTATCACTTGCTTCACTTCAAGGGGCACATGATCAGGCAGGATGGGCAGCTGGTCCTCCTGGTAACTTCTGCTTTCCAGAGTCGAGTCCCCGTGGCCATAGAACGGATTGGCCAGGCCCAGGATTTCATAGGCAATTGCTCCAACAGCCCAGGCATCAGCTTTACTGTAGTTGATCACTGTGCCTGGACCAGGGGACGCTGTGATCACCTGTCACACAGAGGGGGATGCTCAAATAAACAGCCTTAGTGTGGCCTCTGCACTAAAATTGGTCAAACCAGCGTTTTTCTTGTAATAAACTGAGAGACTGAAACCAAAGATGGATTTCATCAAAATCTCTGGTGTAAATATTCACTATTGGCATGGAATAAGCCTCTGGCACTGCTCAGCCCACTGGGACACTAGGAGGAGTTTGGACATTGCACCTAAGCTTTAGTTGTTGCCACTGACTGGCATTCTCAGAGTCCCAAGGGCTATTTTCTGCTGGAATCATGGAGACAGGAGACATGCAGGTGAACAACCAACACCACAGCAAGGTGCTCCAGGTACAGCAGACAGTTAAGGGTGTCTTGGCTTTTATTAGGGTTATCATCAGAGAAATAAAAAGGGAAGTATAAATAATTTCACAACTGACTTTGAACTTCAGCCAAAAACCGCTGTTGCAACACAAGGACTGCTGCATAAAGTTCTTTATAGTTACACAGGAAGGGGCCTGAATAAATGGAAGAGTGAATTTTGGGGGAAATTCTGCCTCAACACTGATTATATTTCACCTGGTAGAGTGCAAGGTGTCTGTTGGACAGTGCTTAGCACAGATGCTCACCAAGCCTAACTCAAGTCAGGGCATGCACCTTCTGTGCTGCCAAAATTTTTAGTCCTGACAGCAGGACAAGCAGAAAACCTGCACCACAAACCACCACTACAGAGGGACTTACCTCAGGTGCCATAAGGCAGCCGTTGCCACCACGATCCACGTAGGAGCTGGTGAAAGGCAGTCTCAGGCCCACGTTTTCATCTGCCAAACAGCAGCCAAAGTCGGTGATGACCAGCCAGGGGCAGCCAGCTGTGAACAACAGCAGTTAGGGTTCAGTTTGGGAGGACCTGGCTGCACTAAATACCACATCACACCAACACTCAGCGTGGTGTCCTCTGCAAACTGACTGCTGCAGTGACAGCAAACACTAAGCTAAAATTAAACCTGAGATTCTTCAAAGGGTTTGATGCTTTTTCCCCCCCCACACACATGCAGCTGGGTGGGACTTCCCTGAATACCCACATGATTGTATCACTTCTGTGAATTAATTGGAGTTATCCTCAGGGATCTACATACCAGAATCGAACTCAACCAGGATGTTGTCAGACTTGAGGTCTCTGTGTGCTACCCCATGTCGAACAAGATGGTCCACGCCTTCCAAGAGCTGTAAAATCATCATTGTGGAGAGGCGAACATCCGGAGTGTTCTCCCGGAGATACTGGCGCAGGGTGCACGGGTAACTAGGCAGAACAAGGAAAAACTGGGAATTAGCATCCTGGAAACTTATCACTGGCAGTGCAACCCCACTGTTGGCTCACCTCATTACTGATTCTACTCCACCTCTAGCAGCGTGCTCCGACTAGGGGTGAAGTTCGGGCTCAGCAGAGCAGACAAATGGGGACAAACTCCACATTTCTTACTTTAATTTGGGGTAATTATTAAAAAGAACAGCTTGTGTTCATTGTGGAAGCAGAGTTAGAATCTCAAGGACTTGGAACAGGTCCTGGGAGGCGTTTCCAAGAGCATACTCTGCTCTTTGGCAGCAGCTCAGGCCCAAGCTGTGCAGGGACCTGTGTACCACAGAGTACCCACGTCATGCTAACCAGCTTCTCTCCACCTACTTCTTCATCACCAAGAAGAGTGTCCGGCTGTGACCGATCCCTCTGGGATTCAGGCTCAATGGAAGCATGTCAGGATAGTCAGCAAAGGCTCCAGGCAGCAAAGGGACAGAGGATGTGAATGCTCGGATCACCTGGATTATATTTGGATGAGGCTGCAACTTCTTTCTCCCGGGGATGGGTTTTCTGTGCAGAAGGAGAGACACCACATCAACCTCCTGGTCAGCTTTGATGGATCACAGACATGTTGCTGTTATTTCTGGAACTACTTTCCATCAATATGGCACATCCTCCACACCAAAGGGTTCCACAGCAGCAAGCAAACACATTTATTCTACACTGGAAACCTCATCAGAGAGAGATTAAAGTTGCACAGTGTGGATTACAGGACTGCACGTTAAGCAAATAGTCAGACACATTCTGGAATTCATTCAGTGAGGAAGAACACAGGCAGCAGCCTCTCTGCCCTCAGAGCCATTTCCCAAGCAGCACCTCAGACCAGCATTTCCAAGGTGGATGCAAAGCACCTGAAGCTTGAGTGGATCCACCACAGCTGCTCCCAGCATCTTTTCCAGAGTTCAGAATCTCCCATGGCAAAGAGTCAACCAAGGCTTCCCAGGGGCTCTCCTGTAACTGGGTATCTCTATATTCCATGGCCAGACAGGAAATACAAGTGCTTAATCTGCACTAGTTTTTTGATAAAAACCCTCACATATAGCACACAGCCTTTCATTTTACTCAAGCCCTACAAACCCTTCCACACTGCTAGCAAAGGCAGAGCCAATCACAGGCTGCTCTTCCATTCAAAAACAGCTACAACAGCTCTAGAGGGAAAAAACCCAAACACAATTACTTCGTTAGACATAAAATAAAGCTCAGCTTCACAACTAGGAGTATCAATTTAGACCCTCTATTTTATGGCACAGGCAGGAAGCTCTCATTACCATGAAAATCAGGTTACCTGTCTGTATCTGCAACACAGATCTCTCATCCCCTGAATGCCAAATACCCCTTTGGCTGCTCTGTTGCATTCCCAGCCAGGCACTTAGGGCACAGCATTCATTATTCATTTGTATTGGCAGCCAGGATGAATTTGAAATTTAAATCAGACAATCTGGGCTGTGGACTCCATTGTCTCAAATGGAACAAAAAGACGTATTTTAGAACAAAAAGATGTAATTTAAAAGTTTCCATGAGATTTTCCACCTTCATGCTGTTTGCTCGCTTCCCACTCAGGTGAAAGAGTGGGAACTGAGTAATTTCCATTTTCCTTCTCGCAGGTTTCCCTGTGCTAAGACAGCTTCAGCCTCCCTGCCCAGCATCCATTTTACACCAAACTAGTTCTCAAATCTCACAGTCAAATTGTATTACAGAGAAATCATTTGATGTTTAATCCACTCAAACTGTTACTGACTGCAGGTATATACTTCTGCAATTAAAAAGCACCATGGTGCACATTTAGATGTTGTTTAATCAGTGGCTCCTCCAGCCTTTAACTCAGCAGACACCAACACATTTCACAGACAGAGAAACTAAGGTATTGGGCACGAGTACCTGGCTACAGCCTCCCATCAGACCCTTGGCAGGACCCCAAATGCTCACAAATTATTGGTGTGCCCTTCCAACACCCTCTGGATCACAAAGTTTAGCTGTGGGTATTCCCTGCACACCACACTTAATAATCCCCGGGTTTATCTGCTTTCAGGAACTATTCTAGAAAGCTCTGGCCACCTTCTTAACAGGGCACAATGCTGCAAAATTAATCCATGGATAAAATTAGCCCACCACCATTTGAGAACCATCACCATTTCAATAGTGTTCATACCTGTGGCCGGAGACAGCTCCGTATTCCCCAGATAAAGCAACTCCAGTGGCTGGAACGAGCTCTTGGCCCATGGCATCAAGGATGGCTTCACTCGAGGAACCAGCCTGCAACAACAATCACACCCCATGTTGGTTTAAGCTCCAGAATCATCCACTGCAGGCTGAAAGCTGGCACTGTGTTTGGATCCACTGAGACTAGATTCCAAGGACTTCCCTCCCTTGAAAATCAGGAAAGGCAATTAACTACTTAAAGAATTCACCAAGGGAGGTGGCAAGGCCTTTATCTGCACAAAGAAATCTATTCATCACTTCAAATGTACCCTCGACTGTCAGCACTCCAAGCTACACCTTCACTCTCACTTTCAACTTCCAAACCCAAGTGGAAAAGCTCACAGCCAAATGCCAGGGTACTTCTGCAGCCCAAAAGATTCCAGATGTCATCATTTTGGAAGACTCTCTTGGACTATCCACTTGTCACATAAATCCCACCAAACCTCTTCAACAGGGAAAGCCTCATGGATTTTTTTAAATGTGGAATAGCCACACTGAGGGCTTGGATGACCAGTCACCCAGAGTGGGAAGTACTGGAGCAGAACTTGGACAGTCCCCTCACTGCAAGGGGATCCAGCAGGCAAGTCACTGCCTGCTGTGACTCTGCAGAAAGAAAGCCCATTTCTGTGCTGACACTGACAGGACACCAATTCCTAAATCACAGGCTTTCCCATACTTAGACCTTTCCATCAAAGCCAGCTTCAGAAAACCTTTTCTTCCCAAAACATCCCCTCCATACCCAACAACTCCAGCAGCAGCAGCTCTCAACGCTGATTCCAGAGCATGATGGATGCTAATTACCTTGCTCTGGGACTCTCTGCTAACACTCCATGTCTCCAGTGTCACCTATCAACAGCTTTGTTGTGACACACTCATCCTGCACTCCATAATTAGTGCTTTCAACACTCCAGTATTAAACATTCCAGCCAGAATTCCCCAGCGACAGACACAGGGATTCGGAGCTGGCTCCTTACCGAAATATTCCACATCATTTTGATAGCTAAGGGGAAAGTCCCTTTCGGCTGGTGTTTCACTACAGGCTCCTCTTCAGCTGCCTGGGAGGCCGAGCCATGATCCTGCTGCACTGCTGGGAAATGGCTGCTCTCCGCACATTCCCGAGGATTGGGAGAGAAAGGAATAGCTGCTTCATACACGGCGGCACTGCAGCCCTTCCCGATGGGCTGGCCGATGAGATATTCCTCCAGCTTGAAGCCCTGCCAGCGGAAGGAGCTCAGGGGATCTTTCTGAGGCTTGTTCTTCCCAACAAACACTGTCTGAAAGGAACACGAACAGAAAAAGCCGCTCAGTTATTCCAGACTTCTCAGCGAGGGAGAACTTGGTGTTTAGGTGGTATTACACCTCCCGTTGGGTTGGTCAACCTGAAAGCCACAGTCAGGCTCTAACCACTGGGCTCAAACTACTGTTCCCAGGAGGAAAATAATTTGCAGGCCATGTATTTTTGTCTGGAACAATTTACCCCTAAAATAATCTTTTCCAAAGGTGCTCTTTCTGAGGGATGAAAAGGAATGGGATAGAGATGTCATTTGCCAATCTAGAATATAAATATATTTTGCCCAGTGAAGCTGTGGCTGCCCCATTCCTGAAAGATCTACAGGGCTTGGAGCAACATGGGCTAGTGGAAGGTGACCCTGCCCATGGCAGGGAGTGGAATTGGAAGAGCTTTAAGGTCCCTCCATCCCACAACGTTCCATGATTCTGTGATTGTGTAAAGACAAGTTTGACTGAATACTTCTAAAAAGAGATGCACTATTACATTTTCCTCACTCTCCATAAACAAATCAGGCAAAGAGCATTTAAAAGAAAATCCAAGTAAGAGCAGCAACTGGAAAAACAATGCCCTGAGCTTTTCTGGCAGCCAAGTACAGGGGTTGGTTAGTTCAAGGAAGAGTGAATCCATGACAGGAGGGAATAAAGAGATGTGAGAAAACAACACACAGGAGGCTGTTCTGGAGTTTCAGCACAGGCCTGGTGGTGTCCCCACTGTCACCTAGACTGATATAATTCTCTACAGCCCAGATGTGGTGGTGGTCACCCTAGGGATGGATGTGTCATGGGACAAAGGCTCACAGATCCAGGGACAGCAAATGGAACTACCCGGCAAGGGTGGGGGACAGAAAGCATCCTGAGAAACTTCAGGGGCAGGCAGAACCTCTACAGGAATGTGTCTGCTGGTCAGTGGAGCAGGTGACAGCTGGCTCTGGGCACCAAAGGTCTATTTTTACCCAGGAAATATGTTCAACACCATCCGTCACCAGTGCCCTGCCAGCACAGCCTGGCCCAGCACCGCAGGGTCCCTGTCTGTCTCAGGGAGAGGTGACAAACCTGGGGGTCAACACCAGTGTCCTGGGACATGAGATCCCCATCACCAGGGCCCTGACACCCTCCCTTTGTGGGGGCACAGGGAGTGAGGGGCTCCCCACAGCGATGACCCCTGCCCCCATACCTGGTTTAGGGTGTCCAGGGGCTGATGAGAGAGAGGCTTCCCCAGGGCACTATTCTGGGGAAGGCAGAGGTGCCTGTAGGGCTGCTCACAGCAGCTTCCCTTGGGGGAAGATGGGGAGCTGTGTTTGGGGGGCTCCCCATTGCAGTGAACCCCCTCTCCTTCATGGGGGGCTGTCTGAAGGGCTGCCCAAAGCAGGACCCTTCCCTTCCCTTTATGGGGGGCTCCCCACAGCATTGACCCTCTTCATGGGGGGGTGTCTGAGGGGCTCCCCAAAGCAAGAAACCCCCTTTTTCCTTTATGGATGGTGTCTCAGGGGTTCCCCAAAGCAAAGACCCCCCAATCATCCCCTTCCATGTGGGTTGTCTGGTGGGCTCCTCAAGGCAGGAACCCCCTGTGCCCTTCATGAGGCGTTCCTGAGGGNGTGTGAGAGGCCACGCCCCCCCCGGGAGGACGGGAGGGAATGGAGAGGGAAAGGGAATGGGGCATGGAATGGGATAGGGAATGGGATATGGATTAGGGCACGGAGTGGGGTATGGAATAAGCCATGGACTAGGGCATGGAGCGGGGCATGGAGTGGGGCATGGAATGGGGTGTGGAGGGAGGCATGGAATGGGGCGTGGAGTGAGGCATGGAATGGGGCATGAAATTAGCCATGGATTAGGGCATGGAGTGGGGCATGGAGTCGGGCGTGGAGAGGGGTATGGAATAGGGCATGGGATGGGGGCGCATGGAATAGGACATGGAATGGGACACGGAATAGGGTATGGTGCGGTGCATGGAATGGTGCATGGAGCAGGGCACGGAGGAGGGTATGGAACAGGACACAGAACAGGGCANGCCCCCTCCCCACCTGGATATGCCGGCACGCCGCCTCGGCCCGTCGCTGCTCCTCCAGGCGCGGCTCCACCAGCCCCAGCGCCATGGCCAGCGCCAGGCAGGCNCATGAAATTAGCCATGGATTAGGGCATGGAGTGGGGCATGGAGTCGGGCGTGGAGAGGGGTATGGAATAGGGCATGGGATGGGGGCGCATGGAATAGGACATGGAATGGGACACGGAATAGGGTATGGTGCGGTGCATGGAATGGTGCATGGAGCAGGGCACGGAGGAGGGTATGGAACAGGACACAGAACAGGGCATGGAACAGGGCACAGAGCAGGGCACAGCCAAGGTACAGCCTTGTGCAATGCAGGACACGGAGCAGGGCACAGCTGGGTGTGCCTCGTGCTTGGCAGGGCATGGGGCAGAGCATGGCACTGACCTGGGCACAGCCAGTGCACTCATAGAATCACAGGATCCCGGAATGGTTTGGGTTGGAAGGAACCTTAAGGCTCGCTTCATGGACAGGGACACCTTCCACTGTCCCAGCCTGTCTCCAGAGCAGAGGGGCCCCAGCCCTCAGAGTACCTCAGAGTACCTCCATGGTCTCCTCTGGATTTGCTCCAGCAGCTCCACATCCTTTTTACGCTGGGGATCCCAGGGCTGGGGGCAGCTCTGCAGGGGGGTCTCACCTGAGGGGGCAGAGGGGCAGAATCCCCCCCTCCCCTGCTGCCCACGCTGTGGGATCAGCCCAGGGCATGGTGGGAATGTGGGTGCAAGCAGATGTGGCCAGGACATGTCCAGCTTTCCATCCTGCAGCACCCCCCAGTCCTTCCCTGCAGGGCTTCCATTCCTTCATCCCCCAGCCAGAATTGTTACAGGGGATTGCCCTGACCCAGGTGCAGGGCACCTTGTACTTGGTTTTGTTGAACCCCATGATGTTTCCATGGCACGTCCACCACTCCCTGGCCCTGCCTGGCAGCAGGACAGCCCAGAGATCTCACTTGTTACAACTGCAGGGGATAAACCAGCACCGCTTTTATTTCACTTGGGCATGGGCAGAAATGCCCAACCCAGCGTTGGTTGGGAAATACCACACATTCATTTGTCATTGTGCATAATTAAATCAAAAGTAAATCAATCAGCAAATGGCACTATGCTGGAGGCACAAAACCCTCCAGAAGCCCTCAAAAATTCCTCATCCTCTTCTTCCCCACACGTGGAATAAAAGCAAGGAAAACAGGCTGTAGAGAAATGAGCAAAGGACATGCTCAGTGCAATAACCATCATGTTCCAGCAATCCACCTAATCTGTATTGGCTCATTAATTACTGCTGGGGCTGATGGAGCTTTCCCTTTTTGCTTTCACTTCTCTTCAGAGCCGAAGAATCCAGCACTTTCCCAAACAATGCTTCTGCATTATTCAGGAGTGGTTTCTCTATCAACAAGCCCAGTCTTGAGCTGTGCATCAAACTCTTACCCATATGTGAACTCCTTCCTTGCCTACAGGCATATCTGGACACTTTTTTTACTAATAACAGGGCCTTTCTGCAATTTGATTTTGCAATTTCCTCAGAGGGAGGTGGAGCTGGTAGCTGTGAATCAACGCTGAATCAGAAGATGAGAGGAACAGGTAAATCAACACTATAAATGCATTTTCCATTGCATTGTCCCCAAAAAGCCACTTATACTGAGGAAACTGGGGAAAACCATCCTCCTCTGCTGCCCAGGGGCAAAGTCTGGTGGTGGCCATGCTGCTCAAACCTTCTTCAGGTCCTCAGGGCCAAAGGAGAGTGGCAGCAGCTCCTCCAGCCTCTTGACAATGTAGGTGCCATCTGTTTTGGTCAGGTAGACATCCCAGTCTGTGCCAAACTGGAGGAGAAAAGTGGGACAAGAGCCTGATGAGGGAGAAGAAGAGAAGGGAGAAGGAAGAGAAGGGAAAAGAACCTGCACTTCTTCCCCAAATTACTCATGCAATCCTTTTCTTCAGGTTCATGGGAAGCATACCCCTCTATTGCACGGATTTGGGTTGGCTTATCAGCATTAGCTCCCCTGCAGGGTATTCTGGGCTCAGGTCCTGTGTTTTTCCTCCCCCAGGGTGAGCCCCGGTGCCTCCAAACCTCCTGAATCAGCCCTCGAGCCGAGCCCCGAGCCCCACCCAAAAACCAGATATTAACCACCCAGAAACGGGCTGTGGGTGCTGAGGTGCCTGTGAGGAGGAGGGAAGTGAGACAGGGATGGGATCTGTGGGAAGCTCTGCACCTGGAGGAATAAAACCCTCTGGGGAGGGCAAGCCAATGGATTCCCACCGAGCACCCATTCACACGGGAGAGGGAGGAATATCCCTTTCCCAGTGGATAATGCAGTTTGAGGAGCCTGGAGCCAGCCCTGGGGCTGGAAATAGAGGGTTGCCACCCTCTTGGCACCTCTGGGTGTTTCAGCGGGAGATGCCAGGGGTCAAGGGTTGATGTCTGGAGTCAAGGGACCGTGTCTGGGGTCAGAGGACAATATCTGGGGTCAGGGGCCCCACACGAGCTGTCACCTCTCTCATCACTTGTCTGCAGGCGCCGCAGGGTGTGATGAAGTCCCCCATGTCACTGTCAAAGGAGAAGGGTACAGAGCTCAGTCCTGAGGTCAGAGGAGGGGGGAACACCTGCAGAAGACCCTTATGCACCAATAGATAGAGAGTCACAGCAGATTTTCCCACCAGCTCCTCAAAAAAAAGAAGTTCAACCCCCTTTTTTCCCCACCGAACGCTGGGGCTGCTGCTGCTGAAACTGCCCCTGGCGTGCACTGGGGGTTCTCCTGCTGTCCCCCCATCCCAACCTTCCCCTTTCCAGCTCCCAGAGCACACTTACCTGGCGATGGCCATGGCCTTGAAGCTGGTGTGCCCCTCTGAGATGGCTTTTTGGATGGCAGTTCGCTCAGCACACACCCCCAGGCTGTAGCAGGAGTTCTCCACGTTGCACCCTGCGGGGAAAACCCCGGCACCAGCCACCCCAAACCCCACCGGGTCATTTTCCTCTTTTTTTTTAAAGGGGAATTTGCAAAGAAAAGCCGTTTTCCCCGCTTCCCTTATTTATTTCCCGTATTTTGCCATCCGCCGTGATCTTTGGCTCGCTCCGGGCTGGCGGCTGCCAGGAGGCAGCGGGGAAGGACACACAACACCAGCACCCCGGGATGACCCCGCCACACCCCCATGCACTTCCAAAACCTTGCCACGGGCTCCCCAGAATCCCGGAGGGGGGGTGGTCTCAGCTCCCCGACTTACCGGAGAAGATCTGCCCCCCGTCCGTGAGCAGCGCGGCTCCCACCGGGAAGCGGCTGTAGGGGCAATAGGCACAATTTTTGGCCTCCCGGCTGCGGCGCAGCAGGAGCTGGAGAGTGTCACCCAGGGGNTCTGATCAGTGAGATCAAAAGAAATAAATTAGTTTGGTTGAAAACATTAAAAATAATATCTATATGTGTCACACTTTCCCAGGACTTTTAACTACAGGCAGCAGGGAAATCTGTCTGAAGACACAGGTGGCAAAAGCCCCTTTTTGGGATTCCCTCATGCTGGAGCCCAAACTCCATTTGGCTGGTGCTTCTATGGGAATCAGCCCTTGCAGGATAAAAGAGCTCCTGGGCGATCAGCAAATTGCTTTTTAATTAAAGATTTCTCTATTTTTCCCCTGGCCCGAGGAGCTTCCTGCCCCATTTTCTATCTGCAGGGACAGGTGTCACAGCCCCCAGGGATCTATCACTAAGATTTCTGTCTGATTTGATGGATTTTGGGAGGATTTTGACCTTACCTGCAGGTTATACCAGCAAATCTTGGTCCTCAGTCACTGCTGAGAAGTGGTACCTGAATTGGCAGCGGTTTCTGGTGGCATAGACACTCTGGGAGCTGAGAAGGGAGAGTGGGGCAGTGAGAACACCACAGGCACCACAAAAGAACAAAGTTGGGATCTGTATTGTCCAGGGAATAACCAGGAAAGCCACTTTGCTCACACTGTGTGGGTGCTTGTTCACTCTGGAACCTAATGATGACAGTCAGATACTTGCAGTCAAGGCAATAGGCAGTGAGAGAAGGGATTGAATGCCCTGAATGCTTCTTTTCAGCTTTCAAAGCGGAAAACCAGGTTGTTTTCCCCTGTAAAATGAGCCACAGATTCTCCTGTGCCCACCCCCCCCACACCTCCACCCTCTTTATGTGGCACAAGACCCCAAAAGCTGGGAGAAAAAGGGAAAACCAGTCCCAGGCCAGCTGATGGGAGACACTATGGGAACAGAGCAGAGCAGGGGGACCCCCTCCTAAGTAATGTGGGATCTACAAATAAAGGAGCTTTCGGGAAGGGTTTAAACCTGCCCTGTCGATATGAACACTGAGCAATTAAAGACTCTTTACCTCTGTCAGTGAGGGTGAGAACAGCAGTAACCAGGGACAGAGGCTGGCATGGATAGAAACCTTGTTCGTTTGCACTAATTCCCTAATTGCCACCTCCCAGAAACCATCCTTGCATTGGGATCAAACCACACACCGTGTGTTTGCAGCAGAAAACATGAAAAACAGACAAATTCATGCATTTTTTATTATTTTGGCTGCATAAACCTACGAGGCTGTCGAGGCCGCGGCAGTGAGAGGAGCGGGGCTGGTGCTGTCTGCCTGTGAAGCAGCTATTTTAAGGTTGTATTTGCTTCACTCAAACTGTAGAAAATCTGGGAAGCTGCTCGGAAATGGCTTCCTGCTCCCTGCAACATCCTCCTCTGGTTTTCCACCCAAACNCTGGCCCGAGGGGACAGCGGGGGCCGGGCGCTGCCTGCCACCCTCCATGCCTGCACCAGCCTGCCCTGCCCGCTGACGCCGCGGTTAAATATTTCCTTGTCTGGAAAATAGGCTGGCCAGGACTTTGGGATAACGCCCCGGCGCGCAGCCGAACCCTGGGAAGCCCTGGCCCCCCAAGCATCACGCTCAGGGAGTCCCACATCCCCTCCCCGCCTGCTCTCTCATTTTTTCCAATTTATCCTGGTTTTGTTTTCTACTTCCTCTTTTCTCTGTCCCGGCAGAGCATTTTTCCGCTGCAGTCTTGCAGATTTTTTTTTCTTTCCCAGTTCAAAACTGGTTCTGTGGCTCCACAGGAAAATGTCATTAAATCATTTCGG
>VXBX01009452.1:2046859-2066447 GCA_013400415.1 Scytalopus superciliaris
GTTTCCCATTTTTGCTCCAAACCTGCACAAATATAAATAAATACTCTCTGACTCAGAGCCACGTGGTGGGGCTCAGCCCCTTCAAGCCACCCGAATTCCTGGTGGTGCCGTAGTGGCAGGGCTGGGTACACCTGAATCCTACAAAAGCCAGGCCTGGGAATCTTTGGAGTATTTAAAATGTTTTTTAAAATACGTATTTTCAGAGGGGGAAACACACACACACACACAGGAGGTTCTCGCTGATGCCACTGCAAGGAAGCACTTGGGATTTTCCAACTAGCTCTAATTAATTAGTATTTTCTCAGCTTAGTATCATTTTAAACATGAAGAACCAAATAATTCCCATTGGTCTCAGACAAGGGGAAGCCCATACAGAGCAGAGACCCTGCCCAGGACGGGGTGAAGCCTCGTGCCCAGGACACCCACATTGTGAGGGGTGGTGGGTGCTGGTGGAACTGGGAAGAGGGTCAGCTCCCAGCTGGGTGCAATCCAGTCCCAGCCATTCCCAAGCCACGGCATCCTCCAGCATCCCCAGTGGGATGGAAAACACCAAGGGACGGGGCTGATTTGGGAGGAGGCACCTTTGAAAAGCTGCCCTTGGGTTATTCCCACTATATCTGAACAAATACATGGAGGGGAAACACCTTATAGCTGGGTTTTACCTCCTGGTGGGGTTGATCCCCAGCCTCATCCCAGGATGATGCACCATTCCCATGCTGCAGGGTAAGGAAAGGCAAAAGGCAGGATCAGGATGAGACCCGGCAGCATCCTCAGCATCCTCAACCAGTTTCCATAGCAACAGGTTCGGCCCCAGATCGGCGGCGGGTGCCGGGAAGGAGGGATGAGTAGGGGGGCCAGGGGGACCCCAAGAGCAGCAAAAACGGGGTTTAATATGGACAATGACTTTGCACCTCGGTGCCCCAGGAGCAAGGGGAGGCTGAGGTCGAGCTCTCAGAGCTGTGACCCAAAGCAAACGCCCCAGGACAGCCCTGTGAGGGAATTTGGGAAGCTGCCCCCCCATCCCACCGCCCCTGCTCAGCACACACCCCCATCAACCCCTTTCCGGGTGTATCAGCATTCCCAGTTTAATTCACGGCCCAGCTGTGAGCTCTGTGAGCTCTCCTACAGCCTTTCCTGTCTCTAGCCGGGAGCAAACAGCCACAAGACCCCAGAGCATCCATCCTACAGCCCTGAACGCCAGGAAAACACACATCCCGGGAATGATCCGGAGGCAGCCGCCCACCCCCGCGGCCGTGCAGCCGGCTGCGGCACTGTTACACAAGGCTCCCGGCGCTTGCATAAGCAGCAGCAGCGAGTGCAGCCCCAAGGAAAGAGGGAAAACGAGCGGGAGCCACGGCCCCGAAGCCGTGCCGTGGGATGGCACCCGCGGCCAGAGCCCGTATCCCCTACAGGAATCCCGTGGGATCCACGGCAGGGATATCGTGCTGCCGGAGCTGTCCCTAAACGAGGTGATGCAGCCCCCTTGCAGCGTGACTGAGCCCCATCCCTTCATCATCTTTGCTGGGGAGACCCAAAATAGCAGGAATTCAATCCATGACCACTGCCAGAACCCCCCAAAAGCCAGCGAGCAGCCTGCACACCAGCCCTACGGCATCCAACACTTGCCTGCCTCCACTTCCAGACCTGGAATTGGAGATATTCCCAAGGGAAGACCATATTTTAAAGCCTTTTAACCAAGCAGGTGTTGAGGAAGCACCTTGCAGGGCTCGGGCAGGTTGGGAGCAGCATCCCCCTCTCCTGGGGAGCCTCTGTGGAGCAGGACTGACATGGGTTAGAGCATCAGCCTTCGGCTCCCAGTCCTCATCCCAGAGGAATAAGCCCTGCCTTTAAACCAGCATCACATCAGCACCTGGGCGACATTTGGCCAACCCCCTGGAAATTTTTCACGGGGCAGATCACCCTTTTTGTGCCCCAAAACACGTTGTTTCTACTCCTTGTAGTGCTTTGGTATTGGCTCACCCCATCAGAGTGGTCTTGCACGTGGCAAGAGAGGCTTGCACGGACCTGTAACCCCAACCAGAGCACCTCTCCCAAGGAATTTACACCCTTTCCAGGATTCCTTCCCAGGATTTCCAGGGGCTGTGCCCTGCTGCACTGGGGCTGATGCATGTTTAGACCCCAGCCCCTTCCCATCCCACAAACCCACATACTCTCACTACCCACACCCCTTGTTTTCCTCCCTCGTGCAGGGAAAGGGTTAATAACAAAAAGCCAACAAATCCCCTAATTTAATGAGCAGGGAAGCTCACAGACCTCTAGCTTAGTCTGTTAAATCTGCAATGTCACATCCGTGTGTCGAAGAGATTTAATGATTTTAGCAGTTAAAGGGACCCCCAAAAGGCTGTGCATGGAGGGGACAAGCACTTGCAGGACTCGTGTGCATCCCAGCCCAGCACACGCTTCCCATGGCAAAGGTGACTTTACAGGTGGCACAGAAAAGAGAAAACCAGGAAAGGTCATTGCACAAAAGGGGTGATTGTCCTGATTTAAATGTGACCCCTAAAATCAATGTTGCAAAGCCATAGGCACCCCCAGAGCCAAAGCAAACATTCACCAGTGACCCTTGGGCAGTGATTCTGGCTCCCTTCAGACAAAGGGATAAATTTCCATCCTCCTTCCTTACATGGGCAATTGCACTACAGGGACAGCAGCCACCCCAAAAAGCAGAGCACTGGGACAACCAGCTCACTGGCAGGGTCAGACACCCAAAACTTGCACCTATCCCTCCTCTGAGACCCTCTAAACCTCAGCCTTGGGCCTTATATTACCTTCAGGATAACAAATCTCAAAAACTCGGTGCAGTTGTCCTGGGAGTGAGCACAGGGAGGGAAAACACCCCAAAAAAACCCGGACCTCAGGTCCTTGAAGAGCTCCCAGCTCCAAAGCGAGCATGTGACCATCTGATTATCCCTAAGAGACATGATTAAGGTGCTGCCCAGTGAACTGCATGTGTGAGACCCCCAGGGCCCCCCCAAGTCTCTGTTTTGCTGGGGTGCAGCAGAGCTGTGGGAGGTGGTGAGGGCGACGTGTGAAGTCACAGGGGGACCAGCAGCTATTTCTGCTCCGTGTCAGCACCCACTGACAGCACCCTGAGAACACAGCAAAGCTCCAGGAGGCTTCTTTTCCATATGAAATCCACCTGTATATATACCTCTAATTCTGAACTGTCCCCAAGGGATTGCAAGGTGTGGAGCTTGGGCGCAAAGCTGGGGAGTTTGGGGTCAAAGTGAGCTGCTGGTGGGCACTGCATTGCACCCATGGGATTGGCATTTACGCTTCCAGGACTTCTTATTCCCCCTTATCTGATGGGCAGAAGCCTCTAGAAATCCCTTCTCCTTCCTTCTGCTCAGGGTCACTCTTTTTTCCCCTTAATTTCTGGGACTTGGAACAAGAGCCAGAAAAATGCAACTGATTGTGTAACATTTTGCTCAAAAAGCTTCTTAAACAGCCACATATTTCTATTGGATTTCCCTTGCCCTTCGCTGCTGATTACTGAAGTATTTATATATAAATAGAAGCTGTCTTCCCTGTAATCTGCTTGTTTCTCCTAATTAACTTGGGGCTGTTCTCCTCAGGCTGCTCAGCCCTTGGGGTTTGGGGGTGCCAGCACCAAGCAGAGCTCAGTGAACCCAAATCGGCCAAAACTTCGCTTTTTACCTGGTTTGGAGGAAGCAAAACCCTCTTTTCCAAACTTTATGTGCTCGGTATCTGCCCCATCCTCCCAACCCCCAGCTCAGGGAAGCGCTCGAACGTGATTTCTTCATCTTCCTCCCTCCTCACAAAACTTTCCCCTAATTTATGGAACGTCTCGATTTGATAATTATTTTAATCATTATTACTCATCTTTCTCCTTTCTTCCCCTCCTGAAAACTTCGTCCCGGGCCTGCCAATCACTTTAATAGCTGTTTACAACCTATCATCAAGTCTTGCATAACATCCACATGACTTCACTCAGATGCCTCCGACACCCAAAAGCTGCCCCTGAGCTCTATTTCAGGAGTGATGGAGCCCACGGCACCAACCGGCTGCATCCCCCGCCGGCATGCCCGGGTCTTGGGATGGGGGAAATCAAAGGGAAAAACACATCCTCGAAGCAAAACTACTTTGTACTTAATACAAGACAACCCCACGCTGCTCCGCTGCTCAGGTTTGGGGGCTGAGGGTTTGTTTGGTGGGCTTGGACCCCCTTCCCACCATCGCGGGTTGCTCTGTTGGAGAGATCGGGAGCCAAAAGCACCTGGAGCAGCCCGTGGATCACCGCGGATGCCCTTGCGGGGCTGTGCCCGCAGCGTGGCCTCTGCCCCCCCGCTCTCCTCAGCGGCAATGGGACACACACACACACAAAAACATGGCAAATGCTGTTAAAAACCTCGTTTTCCAGCAAAGTTCTCCACCCCGAGGCATCGCCCGTCGGCGGTGGGTTGGCGGGGGACGGGGGCAGAGGCACAATCTGTGCAGGAACGGCTGCCAGCCCTTTTCGGCAGGCGATGCTTGGGTTGTGGGGCGGGGGGGGACACACGACGGCTCTTTTTTAAGCTCTCCCGTCCTCCCCCTCTCCCGCAGGTTTCATAACCCTTCAAAGCACGAAAAGGCTCCTCCGTTTCCCGGCTAATGAGCCCCTGCGGAGGAGGAGCCGCGGTCGTGGCAGGAGGGATGTTGGGCAGGAAAAATCTCCCCACCGCTGCGTGGGGACACAGAGGGGTCTCTGCGGGGTCCCACCGTCCACCACAGCCCCAGGGGTGCGGGTTTGCACCGGGGCTGCCCCAGTTCGGCCGGTTCTCGCCCCAAAACGCCCCTTGGCACGATGCTCCCCGGGGCTTGGAAGTCTCTCCCTCCCCCTGCAGACGCTGCGTGCAAATATTTACACACCGTAAAGGGGTTTATTTGTTAAGCTACAGCTGACAACTGTATCCAAACTAATTTCTCTTAATAAGGCACTTGCGGTCACCCTGGCAACAGCACCGGAGCGCCCTTCCTTAAGGTGATGACTTAACGGGGTGAAAATCCCCCTGGATGTAAAGGGAATGCTAAGGAGGATCTTCTGGAGGTACTGTGGCTGGAGACATCCATCTCCATCTCCGGAGACGGAGTCCAGAGGGGGAATATTGGGCCAGAAATGACTATTTTTTGTGATATATATGTATACATACAGAGGTCACCAACAGTAGGAGGGCATTGAAGCACGTCCTTGCTTGCCAAGAGGAAAATAAGAGGTGACTTAGCTCCTACATCCTGCTTTGGGTTGGAAAACAAGATGGCTGCTTTATTAATACCTGTAATTATAATGCTAATTAAGAAAGGTGTGGGATGAAGGCAGGATTTTGGCATCCTCACAATGACCCAGGTGGCAGGGTAAGTTGCTGAAAGCCCTGATAAGAGAGAGATACAGGAAGAGAGAGCAGCAGGAACTCCCTGCTCCATCTCTGTCCCATAGAAGAATTAAACCAAACCTCTCCTGGTTTTTAGAACCCTGGATCCATCGGTTTAAAGAGTGCTGTGCAATTTGGGGTTTTCAAAACCCAGTCCCCCAAAACCCAAAGGAAGCTTCTTCCCCTCTCAAATCCAGATCTAAACTCAAGCACTAAATTAACATGTGGGGGTTTGGGGTATTTGATTGCCACACAAAACTCCAGCCAGCTGGGGTGTCCCCAGGGAAACCCACCAAAAACCCACGCCAGAAGAAAGGACTCACACTGGGAAGTCAAGCAGGCTGTGATTTACTGGGACAACAACACTTCTGCAACAGAGAACACGACAGCACTGAGGCCCCCGGCCAGCAAACCTGCAGCACCACTGAGCACCACCACGCTGGGGACCTGGAGAGGTGACACCAGAGCAGAGACTGGAGGGATCCTCCTGGGGACCTCAGATGGCACCAGAGCAGAGACTGGAGGGGTGCTTGTGGTCCCCAGTGTCCCTCCCATCTCCCTGCCAGACACACAGACACAAGACAGAAGCCTGCTGGGACAGGGCAAGGCTGCTCCGTGCCAAGGGAGGGAGCAAAAGGCAGCGGTTTTCAGATGGGCTCCACGGGCATCACAGCCATGCCAGAGACAGCCATGTGTGATTCCCTCCGTAGGCACTTGATCCTTCAATCCCGGGTGCCCCTGCTCTGCCTGTGAAGCTCCGAAGGCACACATTGGCTGCAAGGGGTCTCACAAAATCCCTCTGGGGTTGCAGAGGGACTGAGGGAGCCCAGCACCGCGTGGATGTGATGGGGTTTGGTCCCAGTCTCTGACTGGCCCAGTTTGTTGGTTCGTGGCTGGGCTTGATCCTCCTGGCTGCATCGTCCTGGCTGTGACAGCAGGGCTGCAATTTGGATGGTCATTCCCAGCCCGGATTCCCTTTGATCCATGTGATGAGCATGCTGTCAGGCCTTAATCTTCTCTGGAAGCCATCTGAGGTGGCAGGAGCCAGGCAGGAGAGCAGGGACTCAGGGCTGGGGGGCTGCAGCAGGGGCTTGGCAGCGATTTGGGACTGTGAAGAGGCAGCCAAGCAAGGACAGGGCAAGTGGAGTAGGCAGCGAGATCTGCTCTGGGAACCAGAAGGAATGAGGATCAGAGGGAACTGCTGTAGCTGGAAGTGCTGCTCCAGTTGAAAATAAATAGCAGGAGTAGCTGGAGGTTCCCTCCCAGGGCAAAATTCCCACTGCTGAGTGCAGGATTTTGCCCAGACTGCTCCATTCACAGGATTTGCTTTAATAAACACATCCCTGCAGCAGAGGAGCTCCTTGGAGGTGTTTCCTTCAGGACTGATCTCTGCTCCTGCACCCTCAGTGACCTGCCCACGCCTCCCTCCTCACCCTCCCTACACACTGCCTGGGTTGTAGCACAGCAGGTTGAACTCCAGGTTCTCATCCCAGTGACGGAGGAGCACGAAGAGCTGCTGGGCTGCGGATTTCACTGCGGCCAGGCTGGATCCCTCTGGGAAGTCCTGCCCGCTGAGCCACAGGCTGGCTTTGGCAGCCACCAGCTCCCACTCGATGAAGTAAGAAGCCGAGCTGTGCTCCAGCCAGGCCAGGGCCACCGCCGTGGCCCAGAGCATCCCCTCGGGCTCCACATCGAGGAGCAGCGCCCGCCCCTCCGAGCCCTGTGTCTCCGAGCCCCGGCCGCTGTCGGCTTCCCACCCTGCCGAGCCCAGCGAGCTCTCCGGGGAGGAGAAGCGGCGGATGGTGATGGCCGGGGGGGACAGTTCCTTCTCAGCTTTCAGGGCTCTGGAGATGCTCTCCACGGCGCTGCCTGAGAAATGCCGGAGGCGGCCGCTGTCCTCGGAGTGGCTGCCGGGTCCTTCCAGCACCGCACCCCGAGCGCTGTCCCTGCTGCTGGTGGGACTCTTCCCGTGCCCGCTGGGGACCAGGAGCTGCTGGTTGCAGCTGAGGGGTTTGGGCTCCACGAAGGGACTGGTCTTCTTGGTGCTGTAGGAGCTGGAGGGGCTGAGGGACAGGCGGTGGCAGGCGAAGGGCGACGTCCACTTCAGCTTCTCCATGGGGATGTTGACGGCGTCGCAGAAGGCTGAGTTCAGGAGAAAGGCACCACAGGCCAGCTGCAGGGACACCTGCAAGGGGTGGTGGGTGCACAGGGAAGCTCTGAGGTACCAACCACGTGTGGGAAGTTCAGGGGAAAAGGGTATGGATGAGTGGACCAGCTGTCTTCTCTGAGCAGACCACTGAACATGGTAGTCAGAGACAGCAAGAGGAAAAATCCAGGAGGGTCCTCCCTGTGCCCCCCTGCAGTGGCCATCCAACCCCAACGAGATCCAGGAAGGAGCTGCTCACCAGGGGAAGGTAGTCCATGCTCTCATTGTCACCCTCGGAGCCGGCTTCACTCCCTCTGCTTGGAGATTTACTCATGAACCCTTTGGCAGCTCGAACCAGCAGCCTGGTTTTATTGAGGGTCAGCCTGAAGGGGATGAACAAGTAGCTGTAACCTCCATGCTCGTCCTGATACCCACCCTCTCCTCCAAAACCATCCCTGGTCCCCAGACACTGGCAGCACGATCCCAGCTTGGTCCCAGCTCTGGCCACTGCCTCTGGGTGTCCCTTCTCCCCCCCGACTTGTGTTCACTTCAGACCCATGGAGGTGAAAGACACCTGCTAAGGTCAGAGGAAGGTCGAGCTGGCCCATACCTGGCAGCAAAGAGCCGCTCGATGGATTTTTGGGCTTGTGCAGAGGAAGCAGACAGGCTCTGGAGTGGCCCTGGGAAGAAACAGAGCTGGGGGTAAACGAGGTGCTACAGGAGAGATAAAGGGAGCACAGCTGATGTGCTGGGATTGTTCATCTGCTGAGTCTTTGGCAAAATTCTTCCTCTCCCCTTGCCTCATTTTTCCTCTGTGGATAATAAAACTCCCACACCTCTTAAAAAGAGCCTGGGGGAGATTTATACCCACAGTGGCACCAGGCTCCATCCTTTGAACCCCAAAAAGAGTCAGGTCTTGTGTTCACAAGCCTAAACAGGTCGCAAAGTTTTACAAAACCCCCCAAAACTCAGAGGAATATTTGGTGAAGAGCTCAAAGCATGGCCTTGATGCACCTGCACCCTGGCAAGTGCCACCAGCTCCTTCCCTACCTTCGAGGAGACGGCAGCGCTCCCAGGCAGAGGAGGGAGGGGTGCCCGAGGGGGACAGGCTGCTCTCCTCGGCATCTGGAATGGAGGAACCACATCAGGGACACCGCCCAGCTGAAACCCCTGCTGAGCCACCGCCGCTCTCCCTCCCCACGGCACCGCTGGGGGATCAGCCTCATCAGGGCCGTGTTAATTCAGCTGCAGCTCTGACAGTGCCAGACAAGTTCCAATCCAACTCGTCTTCATTAGTGGAGGATTTGGTGACAAGCAAGTGTCTCACATCCCCTTGCCTCTAATTACACCCGTTTCATCCCTCGTGTTATCCGCGCTACGGCTGCCAATTAACTTCCAAGGATTGTCAGCAGCACGACCTGCAATTTAGGGGTTTCAGGGTAAATTGAAGCTTCTTCCCCATTTAAGGAGATGAGCTCTGGCCAGACACGTGTCTGGTGAGCAATGTATTCAAAGAAGAAGGCAGAATTAAAAAAGAGGAGATAAGATGTCCCAAACCACTGAGATCCGTAACACCGGGAAGGAGACAAAGCCCCCAGGGAATCTTACTCATGCTGTAAAATCCATCATCTCCATTCTGACCACAAGCTGACTGGGCACGTCCAGGGGAAAAGCCACGATGCCTTCTGTTCCCTGAGCTCAGGTGCCTCTGGTTGCCTTGCTTGGATGGTGCCCCTTGGCACGAGAGAAGGGAATGGCCAGGGTTAGAGAGGGACTGGCACACACACAGTGGCAACAAGACCCACAGAATGAGGAGTTTGGTCAGGAATTGTAGTGACAGAACAAAGGGGGAATGACTTCAAACAGACAGAGAGCAGGGTTAGATTGGGTATTAGGAAGGAATTCCTCCCTGTGAGGGTGGGGAGGCCCTGGCACAGGGTGCCCAGAGAAGTTGGGGCTGCCCCATCCCTGGAAGCGTCCAAGGCCAGGTTGGATGGGGCTTGGAGCAACCTGGCCTAGTGGAAGGTGTTTCTGCCCATGGCAGGGGACTGGAACAGGATGATCTTAAAGCTCCTTTCCAACCAAACCATTCTGTGATTCTGTGGGCATCTTTGGGCATCCAGAACTAAGAGCAGACCTTTTCCCTGGCCATGGGAAGAGGTTCTTACCACCAAGAGCTCAGCCATGGCCTTGGGTATATAGCCTAGTGCTGAATTGAGCTGTGGCTTCATAGGGTTTTCCCTGAGCGAGGTTTCTCAGTGACACTCTCCCTTTCCAGGATGTTTCACCCCACATTACCTGTGTGAGTGTACTGCACCAGGGTGGGCAGGTAGGAGCTGGTGCTCAGGTCCACTGGCACAAAGGCTGTGTACTTGCTGACGACATTACAGGCCTTGCTGGTGTGGACAGCGTTGAGCTGGTACCGCCGCCCGGACCCTGCCAGGGAGGGACACCACAGTCAGAGTCCATCCCACACCTTGGACCCAGCTCCCAGACCCACCTCCATGCCTGGGCTCCTGGCCCAGCAGGAACTGTATCCCTGTATCACTCTACACTCTGCCTGCTGCTTGTTTTGCTCATATTTGACATGCCCAGATGCACTTCATGGAGGAGAAGTTTGACAAGAGCCAGGGACGTGCAGCCCAGAGCACTGATGTGTGGCTGTTGCTGGACCCGCAGAGTTTGATGCCTCCTCCCAGCTCCAGGAGACCAGCTCCTTAAAAATAACCGTGTTTCCTGATAGAATCATGGAATATGCCACAAGGATCACTGAATTCAAGTCCTGCTCCTGAGCAGTGTGAAGGAGCAGAAGCTCAGGCATGTTAAAGTGCAGAAGCAGAAGAGCACAAGGCAGCCGGAGGGAGCTGTCCTTTGGGAACTGTGTGATACATTCCCTAATATTTCACCACTTGCAGCTCTTGTTTTAATTCCAGAGGCTGCTGAGGTTGCTGGAAAGCCCCCCTGAGGCCGGGCAGGGTCTGCCTGCAGCCAGCAGCGTGTTACCATGCTCGATTTCACACTCCTTCTCGGCGAGCTGCTCGAAGTCCCGGATGACCGACTTGGCTGCCAGGTGGTGGAAGGTCTCACTCCACAGGTCTGTGTCACCGTCCCCCTGGCTCTCCCGCTCCCGCAGCAGAGGGCGGATATCAAAGGGGACTTCCCACTGCACGGGCTCGTTGTTCCTCAGCCCCTTCACCACCGCCTTGCAGAGGGTCCTGGGGGAGCGCGGGGAGCCGCAGGCAGCGCTGCCATCCAGGTCCTGCGGCTCCCAGTCGGCGGAGGTCTCCGTCCCAAACGTGAGGGATGGATGCTGGGCAGACTCTGCAGAGAGGGGAGAGGCGGATCGTTAATCACATCCCCGGGAGCTGAATTCCCCACTGCCGCCAAGGAACCATAATTAATCCTTCCTAATTTTCACACGGGGGCACGGAGCGCGATGCAACCACCACCGAAGCCCGCCGAGGGTGGCCGTGCCTCCCGCTCCCCCAGTTACCCGGGTCCCCGGGGCTCCGGCTGTCCGACGAGGACCGCAGGCTCACGCTGGCACCGAGCGCTTCCAAGCCCCTTCCCGGATTCTGCTGCAGCCCGTCCGGCACCGGAGGGGGGTTGGTGTCGTGGCAGGAGGACACACAGCTGCGATGGAGCAGGGACGGGCGCCTGGCACCTGTGCCACGGATCCTGGTGGCAGAGCCATAAGGGCTGCCTGCGAAGGGCTGAGAGCAGAGCAGATGTTACGGCTGGATCCAGCTGCAGCCGACGGCACGGACCTGCTCTGTCCTCTCTGATTCGTGGCATGGACCTGCTCTACCCTGTTCCTTCCCGTCTGCTCCCTGCACAGACCTGTTCTGCCCATTCTGATCCCTGGCACGGACCTGCTCCGGCCCCTCTGATCCCGTCTGCTCCCTGCAGGGACCTGCTCTGTCCCTTCTGATCCCTTCTGCTCCCTGCCCGACCCCAGCACGGGATGCAATCCTGCACACACACACACGAATCCTTCCCTCTCTGCCCATCCCCAGCTGGGATCCGTGCCCAGAGCATCCCGTCAGACCTGCAGTGTGTCCGTCCCCAAGGGACCCTGGCCCCAGGGGCTCCATCCCCAGACATGCAGAAGGTGAAATATGATTTTCATCCCTCCAGACATTTTAATGACTTCACTTGGGAACCAAAGGAAAGAAGAGAGACAGAAAGATCAAGGACCAGTTGCTTAGTAACGAAAGGAGAGAGGAGCAGGGGATGGGAGAAGGGAATTTTTATCTTTTTTTTTTTTATGAGTCTATTTCTCCACTTTCAGGAAACATGAATCCCCCACTCCAGCACCTCTCGTGTCACATCCCACACAGATGTTTTCCTCTGCAAGCTCTGGGTTTTATCCCTGTCCCCGGGGCGGTGGGAAGGCCCCCTAAAACTGACACATTCTCTATTTTCTATAGCACAACACCGGTGAGGGACAGACATGGTAGAAAGTGGTGGATCTCCATGCTGGATGAAAGGATATTTTCTCTGGGTGACAGGCAAGAACGTGACCTCCACCACCACATGATTTTTCATGCTCTATGAGACCACCAGCAAAACTGGGAGGTTGACAGCCAGGAGCTACTTACCAGCTTAATATTGAGATATTTAAAACAAATCACTCAAAGAAGCCCCTGCCAGATCCTTTCCACTCAAAACCTGCTTCTTCTCCTGCCTGAACTCTCCTCCCAGCCAGAGGAAGCCAGCTGGGAATGGAGCTGGGGGTTTAAGCTGCCCATTGCTGGTGCTGACCTTTCCTTCCCAGCACGGGGCGTGTGGACACGAGCTGAGGGCTCGCCTTCACTCCCCTGAAAATGTCAAGCCCTGGCAGCAGGACTGGGAGCTGGGAGAGCCTCTGGGAGCCCTGGCAGCAGGAGGGAGAGCAAAACCAGGCTGCATTCGATTAAGAACAGGATGGGTGCTGTTAGCCATATATTGCCCTCCAGAAGGGAGTTGTTTCCATCCCTGCTCTCACACCGAGCACCCCGTGAGCAGGTGGATGCTCTGTGGAGTACAGGGAAGGTTACTGGTACCCCTAAAACCTACTGCCACTCTCACTGCTGCAGCTGCAGGGCAGAGGTCTCATTCCTCCCCACAGAGCACTGCCCCTGCTCCTTCTCTGCCCTCTGATCTCACCTCCCAACTCTCTCCCAGCAATCTCTAACCCAAGGCAGAAGGGAAAAGAAAGCCCCAAACATCCCTCACTCTCAGTTTCCATGGGAACAAAAGTGCTGCTGGTCCTCCCAGCCCTGCAGATGCTGATTGCAGAGCAGAGCATCCAGGTGATGCCAAAGGAGGGGAGAAAACCATCCCCACCCTTCCCACAGAATCAGTTGTAAAACCTTCCCAAATTCCACCTGCTGTGGGCAGGGGACATAACCCTGTTCAGCAGATGTATCGTCACACAGGTCCACACCTCACCCCAATGCTGTTTAAGGCTGTGGATCCAGCTGGGAATCTGTTTTGGCACCGAGTTCCTTTTCCCTGCAAGGCACGGAAGTGCCACAGCCCTGCAGAGAGTTTGAATCCCAAATTCTAGGGGCATAAGAAGGAGCAGAGGAGCAGCAAGGCAAAGCACAGGCCACTCAGGGTGAGGGGAGAGGAATTTAGCAGGGAAAAGCTGGGCTCCCGTGGGGAGGGACTGCTGTGGGATATCAGGATGGCACTCTGCTCCCTGCTTGGCTTGTTTCCCACGTGTTTGAGATACGCTGCAGAACTATATCTATTATCTATGGCTATTATCTATATCTATATATCCATATCTTAGGACTCGTGCGAGCCAGGCCCTTTCCCTGGCTCTGATATTTTCCTGCTGCTCCTTGCTGGCTTCCACCTGCAGGCAAAGCCTCTCCAGGGATCACCTACCTGGAAATCCACCTGCCAGGGCTCGGGGCTGACCTGCTGCAGGTCCTGCAGGCGGCTTTTCCGCAGGGGGTTTTTCACCAGGGCCGTGCCGGGATCACTGGCCGTGGGCACCCTCCTGCCAGGCTCGTGGTTGGCGATTTGGGTGGTGCTGTAGGCCCGTCTCCTGGAGGAACCCTTCACATCCAGTCCTGAATGTGGGAGAGAGGATCAGCCCCGCTCCAGAGCGGGATCAGCCAGCACCAATCCCCCCCTTGGGTCATGGTGGGGGGCAGGGGGCCCACCCCAGCATCCTCCCGGGGGTGAGGGGGCCTCGCTCAGCCCTGCAAAGTTTTAGTGAAACCACGAAAGGAAATGGGAGCACTCAAAATTCCTGCAGATGTCGGGAGAGCAGGCTGGGGAGGTTTTGTCTGAGCAGCTTTCAGACAGAAAAAGCCTGACTGCATTTTCCCAAACCTCCCTGGAGAAGACAAAGGGTTTACTAATGAAATTTAATTAGTGCAGACACTCTCCTGTCATAGCAAGAGTAAAATTTGCCTTGGAAAGACACGATTTCTCATTGCTTTTGACAAGTTTGAGGGGATGCACAGCACAGCTCCTCTCGGAATACGAGGGAAGAACATCCTGTGAGTAACAGAGGTTTCCCCAGCTGCTTTATGCCACATGCTGCTGACACAAATCCCCAGCCACACCGTGGTGGGGAGGGGTGACACCCTGGGGACAGGGCTTTGGATCCATTCCCCCCTTCTCCTGACCGGGAGGATGGTTTGCAGGTGCAGGGATGGTCTAGCAGAGTTATCATTTGATCACTCCACTCCTTCACACACTGCTTGTAAATAATTATGTGTTCAAAGCTAAAGCTTTGAAAATCTCCAGAGTATCCAGCTCTCCAGGGCTTCCCTTGATTTCCTGACAGGTTTGGATAAAACATTCAAACCAAACAGACTCGCTCAAGCCTCGGGAGATCTGTCATCCCTCCTGCAAACTCCTCTTGCAGCTGAAGACATTTATTTATCAGAGAAGCAAATCGGGGGAGCAGTGACAGGAGCTTGATTAGAGAGACAGGGCATCACACCCACGCTGCACAGAGGGAACTCTGACCCGTGTCCGTGTCCGACTCTCCCCCGGGATCTCTGCCCACTCCAAGGCGGTCGGGGGAGCGCTCAGCGGGGCAGGAGCCCTCCGAGTCTCTGGAGTGATTCCAGCTCTCCACGCCTGCTCCCTCCTCCTGGGAGTGAAAGAAAACAGAGCTGCCCGACTCCTGGGAACGCATCATGCTGTAACGCCGCCGCTTGTCCTGGGGGAAAGCAGAGAGAGGGAACAGATCCCGTCACCGCATCCATCAGCTGGCTCCCGTCTGGCAACAGACACCGGGTGCCCTTATCCCTCGTTTCACCCCAAAATCTTGCCCACTGTCTCCCTTAAGGACAGAGTCAGGAGGAAGGAAACACCTCCTGACCACGCACGGAGCTGAGACACTTGTGCACACAGACCCCAACACCCCCCTGCTCCCGGGACAGTCCCACACTCCGGGGACAGCCCCACGGACTCACGGATCTGAGGTTGGAGAGGTACAGGGAGGTGTCACAGATGATGCCATAGCCGACCAAATGGTCACCAGGGAAGAGGCAACTGGTGCTGACAGGGGAAACCAAGACCTCGGTGCTCTCGGGAAAGACCCACTCCACAGTCACATCACTCAGGACCGGTGCCATCGCCTTCTTCAGTGACCTGATCATCTGAGGGGAGAGGTTAACCAGCAGCTGGGTGCTGTGTGTGCCATGGGGCACCTGCTGTGTGCTGCAGGGAAGGGGGAAATGTCTTCAAACAAACCCACCAGCCAATTCCTACCCTCTCCTGGCAGCCCCCTTAGCCTGCTCCAACACCCATCCCAGCACCCCCAGCAGCTGGGCAAGCTGTACTTGGCACTGCTGGGTTCATGGTTGGACTCCACAATCTTACAACCAGCTTTTTCACCCTAAATGACTGTGTGATTCCATGATTCTTCACCAAGGGCAGATATTGGTGGAGCACGGGGCTGATCTTGCACACACTGCCAGCTCAGAGCAAGGCCAGAGACAACTTGCAGCACCCCCTGTTCCCACCCAGCACCCAGGAAAAGCTGTTGACCTTCACTTGTGCAAGGCCCATCCCCGTCCCAGGCCCTGACACACACACAGAGCAACAGCACTGATATTTCTGGAGCAGCTCCTTGCTGGCACAAGCCACTGCCAGAGACCAGCAGTGCTCTGCCAATCATACATGTGGAGAAGACCAATATCCGTGAATACCTCTTGGGCAAACCTCCCAGGGAGCCATCCACATGAGCTTCCCTGCACACCAGGGGAAGTGAACACCGGATTTAGAGGCAGAATAGCTCAAATATTCCCTATTGTTCCTTGTTTTTTCACAAGCTTCGGAAGACACACCAGGCTGTGTTTTATAAGGCCATTAATTGATGCCTCAGACTGCTGAAGGCACGGAGCTGCACAGCCTGCAAAGCTCTTATTAAGAGCTCGATAAAAACCCTCTCTCTTCACTGTCTTTGCTTTCAATTTACATCAGAAATGTTGATGCCGTTCTGTCTTAGAGAGGTTTTGTGTGCTCCAGGTTCCTGCAGACGGGGGCTTTGCTGAACTCCTCATTTTTAGATCAAGAAGGCAAGAGCTGGATTTTTAGAGATATTTAGGAGCTAAAGACCCAGTTCCCCGTGGGTTTAGTCATGCAGCGGGTGCCACGCTGGGCACTGTGCTTTCACCAGGGGACAGAGACGTCCTCACACCGAATTTGAGGCACATGGGCTTGCTCTTCACGGGGAGAGTGGAAATGAGCAGGCTTTAAAGCCGGCTTAATAGGCAAAGCTATCGCAGCGCATTCCTCTCCCTCAAACCCGCGGTCCTTCTCGCCCGAGCAAAGCCGGGGCTGAGCCTGACTTCAAAACTAATTGGCTGCTTTGATGCCGGTCCCTCTGCCCTCGCCGGTGTCTGAGGCAGCCGCTGCCTTTGAAGCCGGAGCTGCCGTATCGCGGCTATCGCGTCTGCCCAGCCCCACGCGCCGGGTAAACACACCCTCCCACTCCCTCCGACAGCCGGAGATGAGGATGCTCTTTCATCCCCTCCCGCTCGCCCACCTGCTGCCGGGGGGGAGGTGGGAAGGCGGCACAGGGATGGATGGGGAATAAACCCGCTGGCCTCCCCCTCGCTGAACCAGAGCATCGTTAGAGCCGCACGGGACGGTCCGCGGGCAGTGAGGGGCTGTACCTTGGGCTGCAGCCTCTCCCCCTCCGCCAGGAACTCGGCGCTGCCCCTGGACACGGCAGCCAGACCCCGAACCAGCCTCCTGCACGCGTTTGGCCCGATGCCGAAGGTGTAGCACCTGCAAAGGGACAGGGAGAGTCAAAAGCCAGGGGACAAGCCATCCCCCAGCCCCACGCAGCTCATCCACTCCCTGCAGGCAGAAGATCCCCCCGGCTTTACCCCACTGCTGTGCCCGAAGGAAATTGAACTAGCTTCTCTTAAAGGTGGCCGGCAGGAGCGTGAGAAACCTTCCAGTGCCTAAAGGGACTCCAAGAGAGCTGGAAAATGGACTTTGGAAAAGGGCCTGGAGGGACAGGACAAGGGGGAATGACTTCACGCTGAGAGAGGGCAGGGTTACATGGGATATTGGGAAGAAATTCCTTCCTGTGAGGGTGGTGAGCTCCTGGCACAGGTTGCCCAGAGAAGCTGTGGCTGCCCCATCCCTGGGAGTGTCCAAGGCCAGGTTGGAGAGGGCTTGGAGCAACCTGGGCTGGTGGAAGGTGTCCCTGCCCGTGGCAGGGAGTGGAATGAAATGAGTTTTAAGGTCCTTTCCCACCCAAACCATTCTGGGATTCTATGAACCCCCAGCCCCCTTCTCTGAGCAGACCTCAAACCCCTTCCCCAAAGACCAGCCTTCAGCAGTCACACTCAGGGGCTTCCCAGCAGGACCCCAACCCTCCCCTCCTCTGCAAACACAAAGAAGCTGCTTTGCTGCCAGTTCAGCTCTTTCCCCTCTGCCTGTGGTCAACAGCACTAAAGATCCAGCAGTTATCTCTGCTCACAGTTACAATAAACGTTTTCTCAAGGAAGGAGGATCCAGCCAGGCAAAGCTGCTCCCCTGACTCCCAGCTCCATGAATCAGGATTCAGTGTGGGCTGAAGGCTGGAAGTTGAGCTGGAGTCCAGGCAGGAATGACAGTGCCGGGTGGGATGGATGTGACAGTAAAGCAGGAGGATGGGGACGAGTGGGATATGGCATTTGGCCAGGGCAGTGGATCACTGAGAGAGAAACCACCTTCAGCAGCAAATTGCATCTACATGAGGGGCTTTTCTCTTAGGGGTTTTTAATCCTCAGCTGGCTGTAAATCCTAGGCCAGCCTCACACCCCTCTTAAATAAGGCTCTGATCTTCTTTTAAGATGGGCCATGCACACAATCCTGCCTTCCAGGGTCACCTGAGACCACACTCCAACTCTGATCACATTTCTCCCACGCCTCTGTAAGAGTGAGGAGTGGGATGCCCCGTACAGCTGGGAAGCAATTAGACCTCCATGTAGCTAAAAACCCACAGAGCAGCTTTCCTGCTAAGCCCTGAAGTCTGAGCGATGGAAGAGGAATCAGGATTTCTTACATTTTTCTTATGCTTTGTGCCCCTTAAAGAGGCAGCGGAGAAAGCAGAACAGCCTGTGATCAGGGCTGGGAAGCCAGGCTGGGAGCTCGAGGCACAAATTAGCTGCTTTTTACATCGCTCCCTTTCAGCATATTCAATTCTGCAGAGCCCCATCCTGGAAGCAGCTGGGGCCAACCCCAGATGTGCTTTAAAAAAAAACAAAAAACAAACCTAAAAAAAAAAAAAAAAGGCAAGGAAGATTGTTGGCGTGTCAATCTCTCCTAGCAGGAAGCATCAGACAAGAGCTGTGAAGTTGTCAGCTCAATTATCCTGCTTTTGATTGTTTAAAAAGCATCTGAACTTCTGGGATCTGTTCCAAACCCTTTGAGGTTCTCCCATGGCTCACAGCAGCAATCTCTCCCGCCTGTGTCTCTGAAGTGGGGATGTGTGTGAGATGGAGCTGCCTCCAAGGGGAGGCACATCCCACGCCGTGCCGGGCTTTGGGCCCCGCGGGGGTGGTCCCTCCGTACCTGGTGGAGCAGGAGCGGTTCCGCAGCAGCTCCAAAACCTTCCCCGTGTTGCCGACGGCCCCGCCCGTCAGCAGGAAGAGCAGCCGGGGGTGGCCCCTGTGGATGGGCTGGCGGATGAGCCACTTCAGAGGGGACAAGATGTTGGTGCTGCCCATGTCGGCTCGGATCCTCCTGATGCTCTCACAGGCGAGGGCCAGGCTCTCCTGCCCAAAGGAGCAGGGGAATTGTCAGCACCAGCTCCCTCCGAGCACCGAGGAGCACCTCTGCTATGGAGCTGGCCTGGGGAAGACAGGGCTCTGGGAAGACCTCAGAGCCCTTTCCAGTACCTAAAGAGGCTCCAAGAGAGCTGGAGAAGGACCTTCTAGAAGGGCCTGAAGGGACAGAACAAGGGGGAGTGGCTTTAAGCTGAAGAAGGGGAGGTTTAGGTTAGGTATTAGGAAGAAATTCTGCCATGTGAGGGTGGGGAGGTTCTGGCACAGGTTGCCCAAGGATGTTGTGGACTCCCCATCCCTGGAAGTGTTCATGGCCATGTCGAACAGGGCTTGGAGCAACCTGGGCTAGTGGAAGGTGTCCCTGCCCATGGCAGGGGGTGGAATGAGATGAACTTTAATGTTCCTTCCAACTTCTACCAGTCTGTGGCTCTATGGTTCTGTAAAATGTGGGTTCACCCACCTCACAATAGGCCTGACTGGCAGGAAAGAGGGTTTTAAAGGTGGATCCAAACCCAATGAGGTTGAAGAGACACGTGGGCATCAGGCTCTTGAGAATGACCAACAGGGCATCCTGAGGGTGGAAAGCAAACAGACCATCACACCAGGACTCTCCCTGGCTGCCACAGCTTCACCAGCCAAAGCTCTGCCATCCCACCACATTCCCACCTGCATTTGACAAGAAACCAACTACTTCTTTCCCGTGCACTGCAACAGGGACACGGCTCTTTCCAAGGTCCCTCAGTGGTGTTTGGGACCCGAAGCAGTGAGGAAAATGGGGAGTCTTTGGAAAAACACAAAAAACAAACAAAAAA
>VXBX01009452.1:2066506-2082838 GCA_013400415.1 Scytalopus superciliaris
AAAAAAAAAAAAAAAAAAAGAGCCCAACAAAGAGCTGAACAAATTTTTGTGTTTGTTTTTAAGGGATTCAATTTGTGCTGGCAACACGGTGCTGCAGCACCGAGCTGGTGGGTGAGAAGCAGAGTGTGAAATTGAGAAGTGCGACACGCAATGCATCTCAATGCCTAAACTTGCAGAAAATAAACAAACAGCTCAAAGTTACACAAAAGGAAAAGCCTCCCCCATCCCCAATTCTCTTGTATTCATAGCTGGCTTCAATTAAAATAACTGGGAGACAACAGTTTGAAGCTATTTTCTTTCCCAGAGGTGGTTATCTAACGTGCCTATTCTTGGGCTTTACATAAGGGAAGAGCAAATTGGATTGTCATAGGCATTTGTGATGGTCGTGGACGAGACCAGGACAGAGCCTGTGAGAGCAGCAACTGGGCAAGAACTGCCCAAGGAGCTCTTGAGCTTGGAGGAGCAAATCTGTGGCAGGAGAGGAGGCCGATTTAAAGCCAAGTGTTTATTTAAAGCCAAATGTAAAGCCGAGTGTTCGAGAGCAGCTCGGTTCTTTTTAAATGCTGATCAAGGCAGACTCCTGCCAGTCTGCCGAGAGCAGCAGAAACCCTAGAGCCAGTCCCGGGAGGAGCTGCCAAGGTCAAAGGAGCAGGAACAGCCACCTTGTGTTGTCCCGTGCTTGCCAAAGACCAAGTGACCACGGAGGGTGCACAGAGAACCCCCGTCCAACTCCCAGCTCCTGCAGGACTCAGCAAGGCAGAGCTGGAGCACTGAAAAATCAGTGGCATACAGGAACAGGGCTGCCCTTTAGCAGGCTCTGGAGTACTTTAATCCAAGCTGTTATCTCAAACCTACGAGGGTATATTTATACCGCTGCTCCCAGATGGCTCCTGGGATGCTGGCTCTTCCAGATCTCAGCGCTGACATCCCATCTTGGAACTAATTGCAAGGGGAAAAAAAATACAGATTTCCAAATATTTCTGTTACAGCACTTCCCAAAGTGGGCAACCAGTGCCTGGTTGCTGTTTCAGCAAGCAGGAAGATGTATTGCTTCTTATGGTAAATATTGATCCTGATCCCGTTGCACTCAATATCTATACGGCAACTCAATAAGGAGGGATGTTTGCTTCCAGAAAAGTCAATTCCTAGTTATTAGAGTAGTTTTGCCAGCGAGCTTGATGCACCATCACAGCCTGGCTCCTCTTCCTGGCTGCATCAGGATGGGAGAGGAACTGGCTGCAGGGACTTCGAACCTCTGAACTTTTCACCCCAGCTGCTTTGGGTGGGTGTCCTCCTGCTCCACTTGGGCCATCCCATCCCATCCCATCCCATCCCATCCCATCCCATCCCATCCCATCCCATCCCATCCCATCCCATCACATCCCATCCCATCCATCCCATCCCATCCATCCCTGTGTGCATCCCTGTGGCTGCACAGCTCTGAGCCCTGTCACCCCACTCATCCAGCCAGCTGAGGATGATGCAGAAAGCTCCATCAAGCAGAACCCACCCAAAACCACTAAGAAGAGCCCCTGCTGTGAGGGACTTTAATTTTCAAGTGACAAACAAGGATGGGAGACTCAAAAAAGTGACAGTGTGTTTCTGCCTTGAGGCATCTCCTCTGAAATTTCCACTATCTCCAACAAAATATATTGCCAGGGGGGGAATAGCCTTTTCCCTGTTTTTACAGCCCTCCTGTGATGGAAGTCCCCCGTTCAGGACCTCCCAGAAAAGGGGCCTGTTCCTGTAGAACCCCATTCCCAAGGGACAAACCAGCCTCCACGGAGACTGCAGAGACTGCAGTGCCCAAACCCAGCCATGCTGTGAGCTGGAAAGCAAAAATCCAGCATGGGGCAGAGATTCCCAGACTCCTAAAGGTACTGGGGGAAGGGGGTACAGCTCAGAGGTGCCGTGCTCCCTTTGGGAACAGCCTGCCTGTCCCAGGGGACCTGCTGCAGCCATCCTCGAGCTCCCCAGCATCCCCATCCTTGTTGCTGGAGGTGTCTGTCCTCCAGCAGTTCCCATGGAAACCGGAGACAGATGGGAAAGGAGATGTGTTAAAAGATGGACAAAGCTCAAGAATTGGGTCTGTGTGAACCTCATGGGGTTCAACAGAGCGAGTGCACGATCCTGCACCGGGGCTGGTGCCGGGTGAAGAGTCACATCTAACAGGGGAGCTTCAGACCCACAGAATATACGGACAAAGCCTTTCTCCAGGCCCTTTTTCACCCAGAGGTCTCAGCACACCTGCCACAGCCCTCCACCCTCCTGCTGCTGTTCATTTGTGTTTGCAAAAAGGATGTTTCATGTTCAAACAACTTCTGTGGGTGCACAGAGGTGCCCATGAGCAAAACGCCTCCTAACGCATGGTCAGCACGTCACTCCCCTCGGAGCTCCCTGGAGGTTTCTGCCCTGGACACAAATCACCCAAAGGCCTCCCGGAGACAGGGAGAAGTGGAGAAGGGATGCACAGAGCACGCCAGCAAGAGAGGGAAAGAAAACAACTTTGCATTTGATGTGCTGACAGGAAGAAGAGGAAGAGAACAGGGGAGAATGAGCTTCGCTGCAGGTACCTAACAAGACTCACGGCTGAGATGACTAAAGCTACAGCGTATAATTACCCCCCATCCCCTCCTAATGAACACTCATCAGCACTCAGCACCCCCACTGCTCTCTAAAATCCATCCTTTGTTGACACACAGGTGCTTCCCCTCCTGCAGGTACCTTGACACGGCTGATGTTCACGCCACTCATGCTCCTGCTCTGGTCTATGAGGAAGATAAACTCCCCTTGGGCTTTCTGAAGGCCTGGCTGGACAGTCCTCAGGTCAGGGCAGAAGTTGAGCATGATGATGGGGTGGTGGGGGATGTCCTTGTTCAGCCGCTTCCTGATGATTTCTGTCTGCAGGAAAGAAGGGGAGAGATCAAGAGGTTGATGTTTCTGCCCCGTTGCACTCCCAGGGGAATCTGAGCAGGACTTTGTGCCTGAATATGTAAGTGTGTGGCCTTCTGAGGGCCAGGATCTGCTTGTTCTGGCCTCAGAGGTGGTAACACCAAGGCTCAGGGTGCACTGAAGTTGTTCTGTCCATAACCTCAGTGGAGCTGCTCTGTGGGTAAATGGAATTCCTGCCTCCTCCCAGCCACAGTCACACAGTGCTCAGGGCACAACAGCTGGCAGAAAGCCCAAATCAGGGACCATGGCACATATAAAAGCATTCACCATCCCTGGAAGTGTCCAAGACCAGGCTGGACAGGGCTTGGAGCAACCTGGGCTGGTGGAAGGTGTTCCTGCCCAGGGCAGGGGGTGGAATGAGATGATCTTTAAAGTGCCTTCTCACCCAAACCTTTCTGGGATTCTGTGGAGTGGCTGTACACTCAGATGAGAACCTGGAGATGAAATCAAAAGACCTGGCCCTACACAGCACCTTGCAGAACTGATTGTCCAGACATTTCCTTAGATCCTTCCTGCAAACCTGGTTCATTAGCACAGCCTTGCATCCCACCGAGGCACACCAGAGGTGTTCTCTGTGGTCACTCGTTAATGAAGTGAGAGACTCAGCGTGCTGTGTTTGCTGCTTCAGTTCATTCCTGGTGCCTCTGGTTTGCTGCTTTTTCTGCCCAATTCTCTTATCACTTTTCTTTGTAGGCACTGAAAGGCTTTGGAGAGTCACACCAGTCGCTCTGGCCATGGTTCAGTGCTCTGTCTCTGCACTGCACACAGCTCTAATGGCTCTGCGCTTTCCCTCCTTCTGTTTCAGGTATTCGTTACAAATGGGATAAAACTAAACTGCTAAAAGCACCTTGTGATTGGTTTATAATATGCTGTTACATGTGTTCCAAGCTGTTGTGGGTTCATGGCCTCGGCTGCTTTGGAGAGCTCCAGGATCCCACATCACCCCAGCTGAGGGTGGAAAAATGCTCCACATAAACAGCTCAATCCTCAGCTTTTTTTATTTATCATTTTCCTCCTCTTTCTGGCTGCTTTTCTTGTTGGTTTCACTGGGAGTAAACCAGACCCCAGATCAGCAGGCCTGTTTCCTCCAGCCATGAGTCGTATTCCTCGATCTACGAGGGAAGGACCCACCTTTGCTTTATGTAACTCACTAAGTCAGGAGTCCCTGTGGATCCACACACAGGAGCTCTGCCTTCTGCCCTGCTGCCCCAGTGCTGCTTCCCTGACCCCGTGGAAACACAGGGCTCCCTCACAGGAAGGAGCCTCTCGTTGCCACCTGAGCTCTTGCTCATCCTCTGCCTTTCCCTCTCACTCTTTGGAGTAGGAATTAATCAGCCACTGGGAAATCAAAGGGCTTTTTCCATCCCCATTTTCCTCCAGCCATATCACATTATTTTGTTTAACTTAATTTCTGGTTTATCACATTTCAGACCGGGGGAATCCAAGGACTGAATTGTGGTCCTGGCCCACCCACAGCACTCCCCGGGATGTTCTTGGGGATCCACAACATAAAATCCCTGTGTGTTCAGAATACATCTGCATTTTGGGGCTTCTCACTGACTTTGGAGGGAATTTTAAAGGCAAACCTTCAGTAAACAGCTTCGGAGCTGCTGCTACAGGTCAGCCAGAAAGAAAGCATCTCCTCCTCACCTCCCTTCCGTTCCCCTCCACCCATTATCCAATTACAGTAAACTAATCAGATCTTACTGGGGGGAGTTGATTCCAGTGTGCATCCATCCCCACCACCCTGCAGCTGACAGCATCCAAGCCTTTTGCATAACAAACCGAGGGAGGAAAATTAATTACCATTTACTGCCGAAATTTCTGGGCTAATTTAATTTAAGCTGAGAGGTGCCCAGTGTCCTGCTCTGAGCAGCAGCAGTTCCAGCCCATCCTCTACCCCAGATATTCTGGGCAATTTCTCTTCTCCCTGCAGTTGTTTCCCAGCCCTCTTGAGGAACAGATGGGTTTCCTTCAGGGAAATTATCCCCCCCTCCCCTTAGATAATTTGACATGCTAAAGACACAGGAATAATTAGGGAGCATCCAAGGCGTAGCGTGGGAGTCTCATCTCGTTCCACACAGAACACAATTAGAGGAGCACACGCAGTCCCAGCCCTGGGAGAGGGAGTGGAGGGCAAAGGGAAGGAGGGGAGTGTTGACATCTCTCTGGTGGAAGGAGAAATCATGGGAGCACAGGGAGGCATCCCTGCAGCAGGTCTGGGATTCCTGCCCAGGGTCAGGCACACGGAGAAGGAGTTCAGGGGGAACTGAGCATCTCTGGGTGCACACGGGAGCATTCTGGGTGTAAAACAGGCTCTGACACCTTCAGCCCCGGGCTGTGGTCACACAAACACAGCCTGTGCCTTGGGGGAAGACGCCCACCCTGGAGATTCAGAGGGCTCTGAGCTGCTCCCAGACACGCTGAAGTTCTGGGCTGTCACTCATTCCCTCAGAACTGCTGGAAGACGAGGCACAAATCCCAGAGCACATGTTTTTCTCTCTGCTGCTCAGCAGAACAAAGAGAAGTTTCTCCTACCTTGTCTTCAGTTCGGCTCATTATTCCAAGGAAAATCACTTCTTTCTCTCTGACAGCTATCCAGAAACAGTAAACATTTACTGAGCAATTAAAAGAATATTTTATTCTATGTCATTGCAATAATTATAATACCCTTAATGCTATCACAGTGCACCTCTCTAATTATGCTATGCTAGACTAGCACTAATTATACACACAATAACCATCTCAAAGCTCCTTCCACACTCAGTTTATCAGCAGCACTGCTGAATTTTCCCCTCTTCCTCCACACAAGCCCCTCTCCGAAGGAGGATCCTGCAGAGTTTTTAGGGACAGTGTAATATCTGGTGCTGGAAACAAGGAATCATTTACTAGCTCAGCTCCAGTCCAGGGAAAGCCTCAGTTAACACCTGCAGCTTTTGTTTCTCACCTTTTTCTCAGCACTGGAGTCTTTCTTAGTGCCTTTAATGAAATCATTCTTCCCCTTCAGGTGTCGTTCGTACTCTGCAGGTGTCATGTCACCTTCTTCCATTAGGATGTGAGGCATGTGGGGCTCTGGAAATGCAGAGAATTGAGTGAAGAACAGCCTTGGCTAAACTTTGGGTTTGGCAGAGACGCAGGTTGGGAAAACAGCAACATCTTTGAGCTCGGGGAGTGCCAAAAGCCTTGAGAGAGTCCGGAATTACCTCCTAAGGAAGCTCAACCCTGGCAATGCTTGCAAAACCAGTGCTAATCCAGCTGTGTCCAGAGCTACAGATCCCAGGAAGGGGCAAGAGAAGCAGAGAGGAAGCAGAGCCCACCTACCACTTGGATGGATCAGGATCTCCACGGGCCTGTCGAAGGTGTGTTTGTTGGCCAGTGTGATCACGATGCTCTTGGCGGAGCGAGCCGAGGGGTCGGCGTCTGCTCGGATCTCGTGTGTAGGGCTCTCAACACCTGCCCAGGAAAACCAAGGTGCCATTAGGGATTGAGGCTTGGGAAGACCAGGGAGAAGAGGTGAGAAGGTGGCAGAGGGCAGGAACCCATGTGGGCATGGGCCCTGTGCTGGTAAATCCCCCTCAGCACAGTTAATTTGGCAAAATAGATCCCACAGTGAGGGGCAGTGAAGGGGGAAGAGTGTGGATATTGCCTTGAGGAGGTGATAAACCATCCCAGCAGAGCAGGATGGCCCTGGTGTTCCTACCTGCCAGCAGGCATGGTCCCCGGATCTCCAGGTGGAAGCTGAACTCGTACTCAAAGGGGTTGGTGGCCTCACTGTCCAGCAGCTGAGCCAGGCACAGCCTGCTCCCTGGATCCGGGCTCCCTGATCCACAGGGGTGCTTGTCCCTGCCGGTGAGACGAGCCCAAATAAACCCTGTGAGCACGTTCTATCCCCCCAGGAACCACAGCTTTGCCAGAGGCAGAGCCTGCAGCAGCTCTCCAGCCTCCTGCAGTGACCACAGGGTTCTCCTTGCCAGCCCTGCATCCCCCTGGATCAGTCCCAGCCAGAGCCCACCCCGTGGGTTTCCGTACGTTCGGAGCTGGTGGCTGGAAAGGCTGCTGGCATTCTCCAGGCTGGGCTGAGGGACCCTGGGGGCACACACAGCTGGCAGAAGGACCCTCACAGCCCCACTGGGCAGAGTCTGCAGCTCAGAGGAGGTGCTGATGAAGATGGAGATGCTTTCCAGGGGAGGAATCATGCCCAGGTTAGCCACAAAAACAATCCTTTCCAGGTCCTCATCCATCAGGAACCTTCCTGCACAGAGAGAGGACCACACCAGGAAGACACAGTGGAAAATACTCCTCCCAGCCCTGAATGAAGCACCCAAAGCAGCCCTCATTGCACTCATCAGTATTGTGTAAAAAGCCCCAGTCCTCTGCATCAATCCTTTGGCTGCCCAGAAGCAGCAATTCTTTCCAAAACAGATAAGCCTGACATTTTTGGCAGGGACACAAGCACCATAACTCAGCCTTTCACAAGGAGCTCCCCCGATGCCATGGCATATGCCAGCCAGCCACCCCCTGCCACCTCCCCGTTCCTCTTGCCATCCTTTCCTCCCCCACCTTCCCTAAAACACCTTCCACCCCCTCACCTCTTCCACTGGGGAGGCTGCAGCTGTCCAAGTGGGTGTCATCTATCTTGGCTTTGTCTTTGATCTGCACCGTCACCACGCGCCGCGACACGGCCGCCTCGAAGCCCACGACAGCCGTGCCCTCGTCCAAGGGGAACACAAAGAGACCTGCCGGCCAGGAGGGGTTTTAGCAACACCAACCACTTCCCTTGGACTCATCAACCAGCACCCTCTTGGCACTTCCCAGGGTTTTTTCACGCCTAAAAAAATGCAGCCTTGGACACGACACACTTGGTTTCTCTTCCCACCAGCATCTAAAGGTTTAAGGCATGCACGGAAACCCAGGGCTGCGAAATCCCTGGCTCTGCAGTTCCCTTCCCAAGCTTTACTCCTTGAAACTTGCCTTCCAAAGCCTGGGGGTCTGGGTTGTGGTAGGTGAGCAGAGCTGTCATCCCAAAGGCGTAGCCGCTGACACACGATGTCACCTCCGACGCGGTGAGGGGCAGCGGGGAGAGGGTTGCCCAGTTAACCAGCCCTGGCATCTTCCTGGGGGTCTGTCAGGGATGGTGGGGAGCTGGAGAGAGGTGGAAAGGTGAGAATGAATGAGGACCATGAAATGTCTGCGTGCCACTGTCACCTCATGTTGTTTTCTGCAACCCTGAGGACAGAAGGGTGAGTGGCACGGGAGGGGACGAGACCTGGGCTTGATGGCTCCACTGGGGGAGATGGGGACGGAGCAAGACGTGTTGGAAGGGACATGGCAAACCCGGTCCCCATATCCCCACGGCACAAGGGAAGAGGCTCAGGTCAAACCTGCCTGGCTGGAGACCAGTGGCTCCAGAGGTCCACACCCGTGTGTCCCCCCAGCTCCACACACTGCGGGAGTCTGGGCAGAACGGGTTAACATCCTGTTTTCATCCCTCTTGCTCCTCGTTATCCTCCAAACTGACAGCTTTCTCCGGGATAAGGCTACCATCCTGAGAGTGTTCCTTTATCCTGCGGGAAGGAAGGGCAGGCGGGCAGAGCCCGGCACCCTCCTGCCCTCCCACGCCCTTGCCCATCGGTTCGTGGCTCTGCTGCCCCGTACCCACAGATCCTTCCTGCACAGGCTGACTCATCCCACGCTGTGCTCAGCCGAGACATTCAGATGCAAAGTGCCTCCTTCTGCCGATTACACTCCAACTCTTTTCCCCGAGCAGGTTTTCCTCTGTTCCAGCTCCTCTCCCCCAAGCCCGAGGGTTGCAAAGGAGACCTTTCAGGTGCCTTTCAGGGCCACATGCCGCTCCCCCAGGGCATCGGGAGAAGTTGCTAGGCAGCAGTTCTCCCTGGCTGGCTCTGCAGTGCTTTGTGCAGTGATTTACAAGGCCCAGGAGGAGCCGGCAGCACTGAAATACATCAGTTTCTCATTTCCTACCAGTCCTGCGTTATTAAAAGCCACCTTTATATGCAAATGCCAGGGAAGACGTGAGCAGCAGACATCAAGGCCATGAGCTCCACGAGTGCTCGGGCAGGAAAACGGCGTTAAGAGAGGAAAAAGGGAGAGGCAGGGAGAGCAAGAAGGGCTGGCTGGGATCGGGGAGAGCAGCCAGGGAAACCGAGCAAAGAGAACAGCAGCGAAGATGGTGATGGAGGGCAGTAATCCCAAGGCGTGCCCCTGAATCCCAGCCAAAAACCCCATCCATGGGGATGCAGCCCCGCACAGGCAGGAGATGCAGGAGCACATCCAGCTCGGCTTCTCCCACACAGGAGTCCTGCCTGAGCCAGGGGGGCCATTCCCGTTTGCTCCAAGCCGTGCCAACAGGGCTTGTAAAGTCAGGAGCTGTCAAGACTCCACCTGCTACAGGGAGAAATGATGAAGGTCCCCTCACTGCAAGATGTGGCAGAGGCCATCACAACATTGGGAAGTGATTAAATGCCAGGTGGGGAATGAAGGAGAGGGGACTGTTTTGCCTTAGGAAAGAAAGAAAGGAAGAAATAGCAAGAGGGACATGCTCTCTGTCAGCTTGGCACGGCAAGAATTCATTATGGGCTGCCAGAGGGGTGAATTTGGGCTCCAGGAGTGTAACTTCAGCTCGGAAGCTCCCTTGGCTGCAGAGACTTAGGGCAGAGCTATGGTTGAGACCCAAACCCCTCACCTCTTGGAGACTGGGGACGTGGCTCCCATGAGAGCTCCAGCAGGGATTTCTGCATCACCTGGGCCAGGGCAAGCACTCAGGGACCCTTGGTGGGATGCAGAGCCTTGCAGTGCCATGTCCTGTATAAATTCAACAAGGAGAGTTGCACCTCTCCTAAAGATCCGGTGTGTTTCACAGGAGCCTGGAATCAGCCCTGCCTGCTGTGCCAGCCAAAAAAACCTGGCCCCACAAAGACAAGGAGGGCTCGGAGGGCTCTTCCCAGTGAAAACCCTGTGGATGGGGATGCTGCCAGCACAGCCACGGGGCCTCTCCGCACAGATCGTGTCACCAACGCCATCAAGTGACTGCAGCATGGAAAGGGAGAGCGGGGAGAGCAGTGGGAGAGCAGTGGGAGAGCTGGCATCTCTCTCCTGCTCCCCCCAGGGGCCCATCGCCAGCCCCCCCGGCTGCTCCCCATCCTGCCTTTGCTACTCCAGGACCTGTGCTCGGTCTCCACCCAGGTCACACGGCTGCACCCTCAGCACAGCATCCGGCAGGAGCTTCATCCCAAAAATGACCACCTACATCACGGCAGCACAGGGTATCCTTGCACCCACCCCGTCCTCGGCGTGTCCCCTCACTGCCACCAAACGTGCCCTGGGGCAGGCACGGGACCATCCCACGGACCCGGCCTCCCAATCCACAGCTTCCTGCTGTGTCTGGCATCCCAGGAAAAAGGGAAACCACAGGGGAATACATTCAGTCCCCCAAATACCCAACACCTGTAATCCCATCAGCCAGGGAGCAGCTCAGGGCTGGGGACAGACATTGTCCCTTGGCCAGCCACTCTCCAGACCTGGCACACCACCGGGGTGCTGCTGTGTTTCTCTATTATTTTTTTCTCCTTTTCTTTACGAACGCTCTTTCCATGACAATCCGCGGCTCCTCCTGGCCACGGAGGAGGGAGCGACACAGTAACGTGCTCACCCCACTCCAGGCAATTCCCTCGGCCAATTCCCGTGCCCGACTGACGGGGAAGGCGCTGATGCTGCTCCGACGTCTGCGGACGGTCCCGGTGACGTGCGGAGTGCGCAGGGCTGGGATCTGGAGCATCTCCACATGGCTGTAGGTGCCTGTCCCAGCATCGTGAGGCTGGGGCTGAATTTTTAAAAGGTTTCGGTTGGAAAATGTGTTTATGTGCCTGAAAAAGGGTGGTGGGGGGGCGATGCCTGGAGCGCTGCGTGGAGCCGCCCTGGGTGTCTGTCTGTGTCTCTGAGCACGGATGTGCCCTCAAAAAACCTGTCTGAGCACGTGGAGTAAAGGCAGAGGCAGAATAATGCCCTCTGCTGAGGTGTATTTTCATGCATTGAATAGAAAAACAGGGCAAACTGTGAGCGCACAGCCTGGGTTTGGACAGGACCCGAGTCGCAGTCATGGGCTGGGGTGCCAGCAGTGCCACACCAGCCGACAATAGCACAGCGAGACCCGAACCAGGAGCTGGAATAAACCCCAACAGAGCCCCCTCCGGCGCTGCTGCCTGAAGGGGAGGTGTCCAGGGGCAGCCCGGGCTGCTTTAGCCCCCCCAGGACATGAATAACCACGAGAAGCCCAACCCCGATGCCACACGTTGTGACATACGGCACTTTTGGGTTGCCGAATTGTTGCCTTGCCCTGTCGTAACCCCTGACCGGCCCCAGAGGGGTTCCCCTCGGAGATGCCACCCCCAGGTCCGAGCCAGACCTGGGGCACATCCCCACTGCTCAGAGGGTGCCTGGTTTCCTGCAGCTGGGTGAAATATTCCTGCCGCTCCGTCTGTCTCAATCAACACTGACATCCAGTGGCTCTCCGGGATGACGGCAGCCGGAGTGCCCGACGGACAGACCCCGCCAAGGACGGTGACAAAGGTGCCTGTTGCGCCACAACCCTCCCTCAGCGTCCCTGGGCGATCACCACGGGGGAGCAAACTCCCCCCTGTTGGCAAACCCAAGACATGAGGAGCCCTGCGCTTCCCAAACTTTCAGGGCTGTCAGTTAGAGTCGCACTTGGGAATTTTCCCTGGTTTTCAGGGGCAGAAGGGCTCAGGGAGATGTGGGAACGCTGCCGAGGGACCCCTGCCTTCATCTCCCTGACCCACATCAGCTGCAGGTCACGACTAAGACATACAGGACCCCTCCAGCTGCTTTGCCCCAAAACACGAGGCTCAAACCTGGTCAGGAAACTGGGACCAACCCCCAGAACATCTCTAGGAAGCAACAGGACATATGGTGTTTCAAAAGCACACACAGCACTTTCCTGCCTGGAAGATCCAGGGATTCACCGTGGGAACCCCTCAGGAAAAGCTACAGGAGCTTTTCTCCCTTCTCCAGTCTCCCCACACCTCAAATTGCAAGCCAGGTATCCCACCTGATGGGGAAACCAGGAAAACAGCCACTGCAGGTCCTGGAAGGGTGACAACATGGCCCCCCACTGCCACAGCGGGGACAGGGATTGCTGGGCAGGGACACACATCCCTCTGGGGTGTCCCCAGGGGCACCCCGAGGCCTCAGATATGGGGGTGGGGGGAAGGTTGGGAGAAACTGCTCCTGCCAGTGCCCAGTGGAAGCAACTGGGCCCTCCTTCCCAGGGTGATGCAGTGCCAGGTTGGGACGTGACTGACACACCTGGCAGAGACAGATTTTGGGGACTGCCAGTCATACCCCTGGCCGGTGCCTTGGGCCACCAGCCTGGCCCCCAGAGCTGGGTCTCAAGGACCTGGATTCATGTCCTAAGCCCCTTTCTAGAGCTGCCAATCACTCATTTCTGACACAGGGTTTAGTTAACCCCTGCCTTACTGGGCTTGCAGCTGGGGGAAAATCTCTGGGCTGAGCCAGAGAGGGGGGTGTTAGCCCAGACACCCCTTGGCTGGGCCAATCCTGCCAAGCTCCATCCTTGGGATGCATCTGGATCCAAGGAGAAATGCAGGGCCCTCAGGAGCAGCACAGCCCTTGCCCATCCATCCCTGTCCTGCCATGCCCCACCACTGTGGCAGATACAAGCCAGGTCTCGGTGCTTTGACCCTTATTGGGGGGATCAGCCCCTCCTCACCCTGCCAAGGTCAGTCCTCCTTTCCCAAACAGTGTGTCCACAGCCAGGATATCCCACCTGGCAGCCCAGGAGAGCAAGAGCCCGTCACCCCCAGCATCATTCCCCCCCCATCCATCCCTGTCCTCTGCCTGCAGGGAGATGGAGACAGTCACTACTAACGTCTGTACAATTTTGGGGAGGGATGGGATGCTCCAGGACTCACCATCCAGCTGGGAAAAGGCAAGGCTGGGAAGCAGCAGCTTGCAAAGTGTGGGCTTGTGCCTGCAGAAATATTATGACAGGGATCTCTTCAGCGACGGGCTTTGTGCTGGGATCGTGCACAGCCTTGGGAAGTGACACACACAGACACACACACACACCTCACACCCACCCCTGCGGAGCTAAAAAGGTGCAGGAGCAACTGGAGAGTAGCCGCTGCTTTTCTTACCTTTCCTGGGAGAGAGGAGGAGGAGGAAGGGAGTGGGGGGGTTGGAGCAACTTCACCCACTCTTCCAGCCCCTCTGCGGCTGGGCTGGGGGGGCAGGAGGGGCAGGAGGAATCCCGGAGGCGACAGGCACGGCTGCGGAGCGCTTTTGTCTCTGGAAGACGGGGAGAGAGGGAGATGAGGAGAGAGGAGAAGGGAGGGAGAAGAGGGAGAGGAGCGAGCGCTGGGGCTTGGGGTGGGGGAGCGCTGCACCACCAGCCACCTCGGCAACCGGTGGCATCACCCCCTCCTCCCCTCGGACCCTCCCCACCGGGCTGGGGGTCCCGGGGGGTCCCGGGCGGGTCTGGAGGGGGGAGGAAGGGTCTTACCGAACGGGCTGCAGCAACATGTGCCCCGGCGGCGAGGAGCCGGGAGGGTGTCTGGCTCCCCAAGGCGGGGGTTCCTGCTCGCCAGGGTGGCTTTCTGGCTCCCCGGGATGGGTTTCTCGCCCCCCACCGCTGCCCCACAGTGTCCGGAGCTGTCTGAGTGACCACCACCACCACCACCATCATCATCATCATCCAGTGGAGCCATTTGTTTTGCCAGGGAGGTTACCATGACAATCCCCCTAAACACCCCGCCGGCTTCCCCCTCCCCTCGCTCCCCTCCTGCGCCTGCAGGGGAGGGAAGGGGCGAGGGGCGAAGCCCACCTGGGTGGAAGAGACGCCCCCCGAGCTGGGGAGGCTGGTGGAGAAAGGGGTCTCTGAACTCCCCTCACCCATCCCCACGACTTGTCTCCCCAGGGTGAGATTTCTCGCAGCCCTTGCTGAAGGGGTAGAATCCATTGCGTTCACTTCTGTCCTCCCTTTCCTTTTTGAAAGGAAGGAAAGCACCCTAAAGCCCCCCCCAAATCAGGATGCATCACATCTGACCAGCTTCGTCTGCAACACCAGGCCAGATATCTCTCCCCCCTTGTGTTGTCCCCATTCCCATCTCAGCTCATCCACCCTGTCCTCCCTGGGAACGTCCCACAGCCCCCCATCCATGGGGATGTAAAGGGGACCCTCCCTAAGGGCAGACAGGAGCGATGCTGTAACAGAGGGATGCCCTGGGTGGGATACACTCCCTCTCCAGAGCAACAACAGGAAAAACAACTTGTAGGTGAGCAGGGAAACTGAGGCAGCAGGAGGGGCAGATTTGTGGGCTGTCCCAAAGCTGAGCTGGACACCGAGCCTGGGTCAGAGCACACAGAGGGGTAAAGCTCCTCCTTCTCCCCAGGTCTCCAAGGACACATCCATGCCGTAGGACCAGGATCACCAGGCATGGCATCCGTAATGAATCCCAAGAAGGATGTGCTTCAGGGGAAATGCAAGAAACTCCACAAGCAAAAGCCTGTCCAAGAGCTTTTTCCCTAAGCCCAGCTCCCAAGGGCTGACTTCAGCCCTGAAGCTCCAGAATTTACGGCTCTTGCCAGACAAATAAATCAGCCATGGAGAAACCCATGTGCCGTGTTCCCAGCACCTGTAAATGTCTGTTTATCATGGCTTGTGCCTTCCAGGAAAATAATCTATGCCAGGAGAAATCCCGGGGTTCAAACTGAGGAACCAGGAACCCACCCCTGCCCCAGAGAAGGAACCAGGAACCCACAGGAAACCCACACCTCCAGGAACCCATCCCTGCTCCAGAGGCTGAGGAGAAAAGTCCTTCCTCACGTACAGAACAGAGGAACACCCTCCACAGTCACACCTCAGACACTCTCCAGAGCCCTGAAAATCCCAAAGAATTATTGCAGCCAAGGTTAAGGATCGGAAAGGAGGGATAGGAGGGATCTGCCCCCAGACAATGCTGCCTGACCATGGGCAGTTGTCTTCTTCTCAGTTTGTCCATCTCTGAAACGGGGCTAATCCCAATTAAATCTGTTTATGGGAGGTGTGTCTGCAAGGAAACATTAAACTGGAAAGCACGAGCCCATCAGCCTCTGGGACTTCCCACATTCATCTTTATTTTTACCCTAATTAACTAATTATTGTCTCAGAGTTGCTCTTGGCTGCCTGCTCTGTTGCCATTGAAAATCTGCTCGTGTTCAGCTCCTGTGTCTTCAGCATCCTCCTGCGATGTGTTGCCATGGGAAGAAAAAAAGCCATGCCATCAGCTCCACAAATAAAGCTGCCAGACCCCAAAGTTCCCCTGGGGGGCTCTGGGGGGGGCTCCCACCTCTGAGCAGGGAATTAGATGGAAAAGCATCAGATGACAGTATGTGATAGATATGGGGTTTAGCTTTAAGGTAAAAACAAGCCACGGGCAGGTGTGTGAAGAGCAGTAGTGAAGTCTGGCCCTGCTTGGGACAAGATTTGTCAGCACAGAAGGAAAGAACAGCTCAGGTGAATATTTCAGGCTGCGGGAACAAATGAAGTGGCTCCCTGTGTCCATCAAAAGGGAGGGGGAATACTGAGACAAGGGAATAACTCCGTGCTTGGGAACTTCTGGCCGGTGCCCTCGGGCTTGGCCATTTCCCTGGTCCTGCTGGATGTGACAGAAACACAAATTCAGACCCTCATCAAAAGCTGCCCCTGCAAAGGAGGTTCAAGGAAGGAACAGCAGCCCCAGAGAGGAAATCCCACAGGCTCCTCCCACACTTCTTTCCTTTCTCCTTTCCCTTTTACTCTCCTTTATTCCAGCAGCTTTAAAGAACAGGTTTGATGCTGGTTCTAAGCCAGGTCCTGCCCTGCAGCAGGAGACAGGACGGAAATGACTCTTCCAGCTCCTGCCACTTCTACACCCCATGACTCATCCTACAACCTTGTTTTCACCTACATCCCTGTTCCAGAGAGGCACAGCTGCTGTTCCCTCACAAATGTCACGGTGTTTGGGTGATTTCCCCCAGCCCCAGCTGCCAAAGGGGCTCCATTCCACGGGGGGCAGAAGCCTCAGCCCCACAGCACACAGGGTGGCAGGGTCTGACCCCAACCCCACAGCACCCAGGGGGCTGAGCCCCTCACCATGCCGGGCACGCTCAGGCCCCCAGACCTTCCCAACACACAGGGGGGGAGAGCCCAGAGCAGACAGCACAGCAGAGCCCGACCCCAGCCCCATATACAGGGGACCCGACCCCCCCAGCCCCACACAGGGGGCACAGCCCCCAGCCCCACACTATATTGGGGTTCCAGCCCTACATCACACCGTGGGTCTGACCCCAGCCCCCCATCACACA
>VXBX01009454.1:9127-22649 GCA_013400415.1 Scytalopus superciliaris
TTTCTTTCTTTTTTTTTTTCCTTCTATATTTAAACCTTACACTGTGTTGAATGGAGCCAGGCTCATGTGTTTATAGGTTTATTCTTTCTCTGTCCTTTTTAGTTATAACCACCCCATGGGTTGTTTACAGGTGTGATTTCTCTGGTCCCGTGTAATTTTACTGGCATGACGGATCTAAAAAGATTTCAGTTTTTCCAGTTTTTGGTGGAGTTGAGGGCAGCAGGGAATTTAGAGGATTGAGTGAAAGAGACAAAGAGATGATGCATTGTTTGTTTGTTTTTTTACAAATCTGAGGGGAACTGGTTCTTCAATTATTTGTTCTTGGCATTTAAAATTTTCCCTGGTAAGATACGAAGAATAAAGTAGGTGATGATCAGAGACATACAGATTGAAAACGTTAAAGCAATTTTTCTTAGAGATCACCCCTAAAGATCTTTCCTAAAGACTTTACTTCATTGTGGTGATTTTTTGAAATGCATAAGGTATGTTGTAGTTATTTTTTCAATAGGGGTTGTATATCTTCTCCTTGAATGCAAGTGATGACCAGGGGCCAGGTAGTGTAATTTTTGTGCTGCTGTGGAATATTTTGAGAGTCTTGCTTTGATTCCTGCAGGATCCTTACACTTAGATTCTGAAAAGGTAGCCTATTTTGTCTTTCTACATTAATATTTGATGTTTGATTCCATGTTGTTTGAATGTTATGAAGTGTTGTAACTATATGCTATAAAGTGACTTTGTCTCCTGTGCTGAGGAGAATCTCTGCTGTTGTGATACTTTATCAGGATCAAGTTCTGTGTAGGATGTCACTATTGTGACGTGGTGGGGTGGGCTGCGAGAGGCCATTTTTCATTTTCTGCTCTCCAGTTACTATTAACAGGTTTGTTGGATTACTCACCCTCCTTTTCTTGCTCTTTCCATACAGCTCACGTTTTCCTTCCCACAATCTGTCATCCTACTTTCCTACCAAACAGAAAAGAACCATTTGTTAGAACTTTAAAAATAAATGTTGAACAACCAGGAGTAAAGAAGGTTAACAGACAGCCAAATAGTTTTCATTGATGATCTTTCCTGATCTTTGTCCCACTGCATAAATAAGGGAATAACTAAATACCACTACATTCAAAGATGAGCAAAATGCATATGTGAATGTTTATTAACTTTCCACTTCAGAGATTTATTTCCCTTCTTGTTTAAATATTTTGAGAAACATACTGCAGCATTTAAACATGAAAAGTATACATTTCATACAGCTTTCCAGTTTCTGCTCTTCTGTGGATGAAGTCAAAAGTATGCTGGCTTTGAAGCATCAGCATTTCCAGCCTGACCTCTGGACGCCTACTAAGCAGTAGTGAAAGAATTTTGAGGAGAAAAAAGTGTGTTTCATACTTGCATTTAATCATGAGCCATTGCTGTCTCCCAGGTTTCTGCATTGCCACAAAATGTAACAGTACTAATTTCAAAGCCAAGTTTTAGACGTTCCTCCAACAGGTAGTCACTGAGGCAAAAGTTACAGCTGAATATTTTAAGTAGAGAGGACAGTATGGAAGAGCTGATTGTGGAAGGTAACTCAGATCTAAGCCATTTGTATGTGACTCAGTTTGATTTCTATGTAAGGATTCACTGAAACAGATGAGTGTGAGTGAAAGATTTCTTAAACTCTTCTCAACTGGTTGAACTTAAGGACACAAAAGTTAATAGCAAGGAATTAATAAGCTTAGAAAAGCTAAATCTTGGGTGTTGGGTAGGTTTTTTCATGGGATGATATAAAACTATTGCCTGCTGTATCAGAAGACGTAGGAAGTTCTTAAAATTCTATGCTGTTCCTGCAAGGTAATTACCAGAAAATAGACTGTTCCATATCTCAAGAGAAAAAAAAAATGGAATCAACTGTGTAATATCGTTTAGCCATGTAAGTACAGCAATATCAAGAAGATAAACAGAATAAGTATGAAGAGCCAATGGAATAGAGATTGGCCAGTGTTTGATTAAAAACACATACATGGAAATATTGTCTCACTTCCTATTAAGGAACTTATTGTAGCTTAATGAGAAGATAGATGGCAACTAGCAGAGACTTTACCAAAAAGGTGCTGTCATGATGGAGATGGAGGCAAAACACTGAGCTGGACAAATTGAAAGGGTTCATGTAACTCATCAGTTACAGTTCCAGTGTCTGCCCTATAGAAAGTCAAAATGATTACTCAAGTGCTACTCTGCTCTCAATAGTGAGCACTGTTATACTCTCTCACCCTGCTTCAAATGTTGATTTTGAGCATAAAGGAAGCATTTCTGGCTTCTTCTGGACAGTTGTGCAAAACTAATTTTTTATCTGTTTTTTTTTTTCCTCCATGAGACAACCTGTTTTTTAGATATTATTCTAGTTCTTGTATATTTGGAAGGACAGATAATAAACCAGTAAATGTTAGACTTTGGGAAAGGAAGTGCAAGATTAGAGGGAAATGGATGTTAGAATGTTAGAGCTCTTCCTGCAGTCAGTTTTGGGACTTTTTTTTCTTTTTTTTTTTTGAAGTCTCTCACACTTGGAAGTACTTAAAACATGAAGGAAGAAGAAAATACCAAGTAGAAAGACCTGAGTGATCTTTACAGCTAGAGCCTAAAGACCCAGCAATGCAGATTGCATATCATGGATGTAGATACTATTTCTGAAAGTGTTATGTCATTTATGTGATGAGTTTATGGAAAGAGTGAACAGCATCCAGCAGTAGAAATATGGGACTAACTTTAACATGCAAGACTGTGAATAGTGCAGAACTACATACAGTTCTAGCACCAGTGTCTGAATTAAAAGACATGCAGACAAAGGCAAGCTGGAGCAGCAGGGGAAATGGAGAGTCAGTTGTTGATTTCCAGAGAGCTTGACTTGTTTGTTGTGTCAAGCAATGGCTGAAAGCCAACACGATTTCTCAACATTGAAGCTTAAAATAATTTTTTTCCTATGAAAATAATTTTTTTGGTCAATAATAAATTCAAATAAGAAATGGGAAGATTTACAATCATCACAGAGAAACTTTTCTGTAAAAACTATTAGTTTCAGGCTAGGCTGTGTGTGCTTAGTTTGAGTTGCATGAGATTGTCTAGACTGAACTTGATGACCCAAGTCATAGGACAAGTTGAGGTCTTCAGTGTTTGGGGATTTTTAAAAAATATATCTCTAGGCTGATGTTATTGGCATGTCTGTGCTTTCTCGTGATTCATTTCTGTCTTTTGCTGTGTTTACATTTGTGCTGTCACGGACTCACTGGGCTTTGGTTTTTCTTTTTTGTTCATATTTTTCAATGTACTGGGTGGATGAGGTTATAGGGATTACTGAATGTGATGTTTGCTGGGGATTGCCTCCCAAGATATGAATGGACTGCCAAAAACGTAGGTACTTCAAGAACATAGTCGTGGTTAGTATGTCTCTTTTCCCAAACAGAGGTTTTTGGTCCTGACCTTCCAGTGTAAACAGCCAGGAGAACTGTAATTTGTTACTTTGGAAAAAGTTCTGTCCTACAAACATTTATCCCAAATAATAAACTCTCCCAGAGATGAAATAGTAGCGTAAACACGCAAGGTAAATTGACATCAGGCTTCTGAGATTCCCACCAGCAGAATATTCTAATACAAGTAAATGTCTAATATTCTTAACTTAATAGTTTTTTTCTGTTTAGTGCTTGTGACTCAAGAGAATGCCAGCATAGTGGGTACTGAGATGAAAAGGTTTTTTTAATATATACTTCTAGTAGAAATCTCAGTAAAATGGTGGAGATTTTTAACCTGAAGTAAGGGACGCTTACTGTATTTTATTTATGACATTGTATTGAGGCAAGGTGAGAATAAATCTGCTTGACCTCATTGGGGTGTTTGACACAAGAGAGATGGCTGATTGGTTGTTTACAGATAGCAAATGTGACACTTGTTAGGTCTGAATATTTCAAACAATTTATGTTGCAGTATCTGATTAAAAAGCCCGAGACTTGCTACAGAAGAACTAGAACGATGCTTTCAAAGAAAGCTTTCAAGGCAGAGAAAATAAAACAATCAGACAAGAACAACCTTTATACAAACTGTCTAAACAGATCAAAATCAACCTGAAAAATGTCTCCTGAGCAGCCTGTTAAACTTGTACTTCACCAGTGGGCTTTCTAGAACTGCAGTAATATGGGAGCGGGGTTACTTTGAGTTACTTTGCCTCGGGCAGACCTACTTAATTTAACCTTGTCTCATTCTGCTCCCAGGTCCAGACATTGTGCCATGTGGGTGCCCTGGCATCTTGCATGCTGTACTAACATGAAAAAACTACTGGAGATTTTTAAAATACAAAGCATGTGGGTGGTGGGGAAAAACATAAACGGGTATTTCAGAGCATAGGTATTCTTTCAGATGTTAAAAGTATCTTACTCAAACATTTGCTCCAATTTTAGGTTATTGTTATCAACTTTTCCATGGGAAAAGAGGGAGAACAGAACTTAAAATTACTGTGACTGGATATTTGCTTGAGGTATTAGCAGTTTTGAGCAAAGAGAATAATAGTAAAACTTCCTGTGCTCCCGTTTCGAGTGTGACATTTATTTTGCCCTAGGCTCCTTTTTCATCTGTGTCTGTATTGACTTTGGTCTCATAAGTCATATCTTTGCATGTCTCTGCTGTAAAATATCCTCACCTGGTGATTTATTTTATTTTGCTTTTCTCTGTGCGTGTATTTCATATTCCTTTTGTTTATGAAAATGGTGATAGTACTTATGTTGCCCTTTCTAAGTAACTTTGTAGAGCAAATCCAGGTACAGTAAGCTGGAGCCCAGGGCAAATGAAAGACACAGAATTATGATTCTTGAGTATATATGCAATGTTATGCTTAGGAATAAATGTTTTCAGGTATCCTCAGTTTGCTCTATCAAACACGCTGCATATATCAATTTAGTAAGGAGTAAAAGTTGGAGATAAGTGCAATGTTCAGTTGTTAACTCCCAGTAGAAATGTCCTGAAACAGTCTCTTGGTGTATTAAAGCTGTTGGTAGTTCATTTACTTGTATTTGGTCACACTGGTGTACTTTTACCATACCTGTGCAGTATGCTTTAGCTAAAAGGGCAGAGTGTTGTCTGAGGTTTTCAAGTGTGGGAAATTGGTTGTTCAGAGACCTTTCTGTCACTGGTGTCTCTGAGAAAAGAAAACATTTCAGTCAAGTCTTGCTCTGAAAGTCACTGTCCTCTAAAGTGAGTGGTGGTTTTGCATATTTCATGGATTTATGTAACTGTCCAAACAAGGGAGAATGTTGTCTCAGTAGGGGAAACCAAGCTTATGGCTTTTTGCTCTTTTTTGGTCTAAATTTATTAAAGTAACTTCTTGAAAGGAGGAGCAGCATATATTGATTTCTTAGTTTTGGCATCTAATTCCTTCTGCAAACTCCTACTCTGTGTGCCCTTGATGCCCTAGTTTGGTTTCATGTGTAAAGGAGATATCAGAAGGATGCTTACAGTATAATTGACTGCAGTATGAACAAAGTCCTGACAAACTGAAATAAGTGGTGTTTCTCACATCTGAAAAATTCTGCCAGACAGCCAGCTTTCACAGGGATACATGTGGAAAAGAGCCAAGGAAGAAAATGTTGCTAAGTGAGCATAAGGCTATACAGATACACTCACTAGACTTTGGCATGACATTGGACAAGGAGAAAACAACTCATGTCAAGGGGCTATATCAAAAGAGGAAAGGCATTTTACTGTGCTTAAGGGGCACAGTGGTCCAAACCCCTGAGACCCACTGCCCGCCTCCCTACTACCACAGCTGAGCAAGAGAGGGCATTTCAAGGAGTTAAAAAGATGAAAAGCAAAATACCAGCTTTATGCAAGAGGAAGATAGACCTGGGCAATTATTTTCTAGCTGCACAGCTATTTAAGCTACAAAGCAATGCTGGGATTGGGCTGCTCTTTTAAATGAGGCTGAAAGCTGTTCAGCTGCTGATAGTCTGAGGGGTACAATGTCCCAGCAGAGGCGTGTGATGTCAGTCCCTGCTGAGTTAGCAGCTAAGCCTTCCCTAGAGGGCTTAGGCACTGCTTTCTGAACTCCAGAACAAGGCACATCTCATTTGCTCTCTCAGTCAGGGCCCTTAAAATAGGTGTAACGGAGCTTTATGTTTGGTTAGGGGCAAAGGACTATTGCGCCAAAAGCACTCCAATTCTTGGTGCTAGAAAAGGATTGTTGCTATTTCTTACCTATAGAAATCTTGTCAAGGACAGGATGTTGTTAAACATCAGAGGCAACCAGAACAGACAAAGGTCCCTAATGATCGTTCTTAATGTGCTGTGTGGAAGTACCCTGTTCCATGGGAATTGGTTTGCCATTGAAATGGCATCTGGGAATAGCTGTGGAAAATCATCCTGGAAAGCACCACTACAGAGAAAGTTGCCTGTAGGAAACAAGACAGGAGGGGGTGGAGTGGGGAATAGCCAAAGAACTGCAAAAGATCAGTGAGAAAACAAGTCTCTATATGGTGTTCTCCCCTTAATTCCTGATTTTTGGTTTTTGCTGGAGTGTGGATCAGTTGTAGGTCAAGGCTGTTTTTCAGTAATATTAATAAGGATTATATAATTTAAAATGAATTCCTGAATTCTGTAGATTTAATGGTTTCTAGGAATAGGGGCTGCAGGCCTGTTCCTGTGCTGAAGTGTAGAATGCCAAACATGCATTTCAGTAATTAAATACATGGTGTCTGAGTGAGAGAATTCCTGAAAATCTGTACGTGGCTACTATTATTTTTTTATACATTTATTAGGTTTATTTAATATTTGTAAGTAATTGATTGTTTTTCTTCTCATCTGCACATACTTCTTCAGGCTTGGAAATCCTCTAACCCTGCAGGGATGACTCCTTGGAAATGACTGTATTAAATGAGATGAGTACCTGGCATTTATGCTGGGTCAAAGACTCAGATTCATGGCTAAGTTCATGCCACCTGCTTGGAAAGGCTTTCAGTATATCAGCTGAGGTTTGCCCTGATCCAAAGCACATGCTTTTTGGTTGAAGTAACAAAATCAATGAGCAGTCACAGATAGAATGAGTGTATCAAAGAGATACCCCCAGTTTTTGTTGTTGGCTTGTGTATGAAAGACTTGGAGGTAAAGGGAGCTGATGGAATGTCTTACAATACACTTGTTTTTTTTATAGTCTTCATGCAGCAGCTTTTATTAGCTATGTGCAGAAGGAATTTACTTTCAATGGAGGTGGATTTAATTATGCATGCATTTATTGTATTTAAAGTTATGCACTTTTTTTATTGGCAACTTGAGAGAATACTATTACTGAAAAATAACTTTAGGCTTACTTTACAGCATTTCTGTGGTTCTGTTACCACATCACCTCTCTGACAGATTCACAATAACATATTTTTGTTAACTACTGTATGCGTGTGTCCTTTTACTGCTATCTTCCTGCTTGGAGTGGCTCCAGACATAGTGCCCATTGCCTGTGCACTGCAACCTTTACACTGGAAGAATCCCAGGGCTGGTTTAGCTGAGATTTCTTGTATGCCAAACCTTTTCCTCTTATAGGGGATTATGATGCTTGAAATAGGGACCAATGTCTTCTACTTGTAAAACAAAGGAGTAGGGAAAGGGACTCGAGATGTGGAGATGGCTTTGCCATGATTCCCATCCTTCAGCTTGCTGTCTTCTCTTTTCTGAGCAAGGCATGTGAGATTAAGAAGTCATTATTGCTTTTCCTGCATTAGTTTGAGGTCAAGATGCCATGTTTGTTTTTATGTAATTCTCCAGGGGATGAAGTGTGAACATTTTTCTTGCATGCTTTACTTAAATATATTTCCAGCATTGCATTTTCATTTAACTTACATTAATAAAGTTTTAGGATACAGTTTTAGGGGGAAAAAGAGGCATCTACCTTTCTTTTATGTTTTGTTGAAATTGGCATCTGTTTTGCCTGAAGTTGCATAATTTAATGATCTCTGCATTTAAAAGAAAATATACAGCTACAGTTTGCTTTTGTTGTTGGAAGAGCAGTGATAAACATAGATCCTGTAAACAGACAGGATTAAATACTTCCAGAATCACAGAGAATCTCCAGTGTCAGACAAACTGTTCTCCCTTCTGTTAACTTGGCTTGTCACTTGTTATGTCATTATGTTCATCTGCACCTAAGAACTACTCCCATTTGGTTTGTGTTCTGTGATCATAATTCCAGACTGATATTCTTGACTGACAGCTGAGTGTCAATTTATTACATTTGTACCTATTGTGGTTCCATAAATCCTGAAGCAATAATCAAGAATGAAAATAGGGTGACTGTTACCACTGGGAATTAGAGAGGAGCATTAGCCCTACTTTTGATGATTTCTGTGGTATTTTCCAACTGAAACTTATTTGAAAATGACATGTAGGGTAAACATATCAGGATGAACACAGCATATTGGTGTGAGTCTGCTCTAGGTGCTTCACAGAAGAAAACTAGACTGCATGCCAACTTGCCTGGTCTTTTGGTACTTCATTTCCTCTGCTACTTGGCCCTGCACCATTGCTCCATCCCACAGTCTGCACTGTCCTGCCCTGCAGCTGGAAGGAAGCCTGTGCTACTTCCTTCTCCCATAAAAGCATCCCTGTAATGCCCTAGAGAACTTACGAAAATTATGGCTTTTTCTCTCATCTGGAATTCAGGTAATGTGAAATCCAGACTGTTTAATCTTTACTGTCTTCCTCCATGTGCATTATACATATGTGCTCTTGTATATAGGTAAGAATAATGTGCTATCTGGCACTGTCTGAATTGAGTTGCTTTTTCATGTCTTTTCCATGATGGCACTGCAAAAAATGACCTAGGACACAGTAAAAGATTCTATATTTACTTTTTTTTCTCATGAAGAGTTTGTATGCATAGTTGTGAAAATCGCTGGGGCAACATTTTTAATTAAGTTCTCATCCAGCCACAGAAAAGATGTCAGGGGTGGGGTTGCTGCAGCACGAATTCCCATGCGTGATCTGGATAATAACAGTTCTAGGTCTGGAAGGATTACCTGGTGACCACTGGATCCCTCCACTATGCAATCCGCTTCCCTGCTGGAATGGTGCCTCGTGTTCTTGTAGTGGCATTTCTGTAGCTGTATAGCTTGTAGGTTCCTGATCCTGAAAACTCGCACCTCTTTCCTTTTACTTGTGATTTAAGTACTTTCCAGGCATCTTGGCTGAAGCACCAAACATGATGAAAAGAAAAATATGAGCCTTTACATATAAGCCACCTCTGCTTCTTTGAAGCTTGAAATGGGCTGCTGTTCAGCAGGCTACAGGGCCATAGCTATTAAGTCTTTCTGTGTGTAGAACAGAGCTTTGAACATGACATGGGATCTCAAAGTGAAGCCTCCTGGCCTCACAGAGTGTCTGTTGTGGTCCACCAAGAATGTTTTTAACTGTGGTTTCCCTTACTGGGACAGCTGATCTTTGGAGGAGCAGGGACAGTGTGTCTCTTGGGGTGGGTAGGAGTGTGTGAGACATGAAAGCCCTGGGGCTGAGGCATCCCTGCAGCCATTCTGCACATCATAGGCTGCATTGCCAACCCTCATTCATTGTCACTGCAGACAATGTCCGAAGGGATGGGAAACTGAATGTCACTTCCTATGCTCATAAGCTCTGGAGGGAAAAGGAGCTTGGAAATCTTCCTGTCCCAGCAGCACCTGTTTGTGGTGCTTTTGCAAACCCTGCAGCTCAGTATTGCCTGAGCCCTGCAGGTGCAGGGTTGGAAGAAAGAGCAGAGGGAGGGATGCTAGACATTCCTTCAGTGGCTGTTTGAACCACTGGGAACAGCACACCCAGTGTCTGGGCTGTTGAGTCTGTCAGTGCCTGGATGCTAAACTGGAACAATGAGATAACAGAGAATGAAATGAACCATGGAAAATATAACTAGTAAATACTGGTTAGATCATCTAATTCATCAGCCTTTCAAAGCAGGATTGTTCTCCAATGTATTTTCTGGTGCGTTGTCCAGTTTTGTTTTAAAAAAGCCCATTAAAATGTTTAAACTGAATACTGTACTTTAGCTTGGAGTCAACGTATGCTGCATGATCTCTGTGACACTGCTACATAATTTAGATTTCTTGCCATGCTATTAATAAATCTAGACAAAGACCAGATGCAAGCAAGCTGCAGCTGAACTCCAGAATCTGCAAAAGCTGGGCTAACCTCTTTAACAGCATAACATATGGCTCTTACATTAACAGCCCCTTTTTTTTCCCTTCTCCTAAAGTGAAGCAGTTTATTGAAAGCATGAGGAAAAAAAAGCTAAGAACAGAAATAAAGCATGACCTTTGATATAAAGTCTTCTCCTTCGACAGTTTCACCATTTAGTATAGATTGATGGGTATATACATCCAACCTACTGTTACAATTTTATAGCCTACACTTCTGTTTCACTTGCTATCTCCTTTTTCATTCTTTTTTGTGTTTAAGTCATACAAGAATTTTAGGGAAAGCATATATAAACCTTGCATGGGTTGAAGTGTAACAGGCACACGGTCTTTACAAATGGCAATCATCTGATGAAAAATGTTACATCACAGTGTAATTATTTGTATTTTTTGAAAAAAAGACCTGTTTGAAAAACTTGTAGTGGTGGTCTGTAAACTTTCTTGTTTCTTATGGGAAAACGGTTCCAACTGTGGGGTTTCTTTGCAGTAGCTGGTAATGTCTTATAACCTATAGCAAGGAGAACGATGGATTTTTCTTCATAGCAGCACAGAAAAACACAACTAATAACTATTTCATTTGCATGAATGAACAAACATAATGCAAACACATATGAAATGTTGTTAACCCTTACTGAGAGGCTCTTGAGAATTGTCAATTACCAGCAGTCTCTGATACTTCCTGACTAATTGCACTTCTCCTACACAAAAGTTGTTGTGACAAAGCTCAGGAGAGATGATAGAGAAGAATATTTTTCTAATGTTTTCAGACTCTTCTGGTGCAAGAGTCCTGCGTAGGGCTAAGAGGTGGACTCAGTGATCCTCGCGAGTCCCTTCCAAGTCGGTATTTGTTGTGATCTCTTTGTTTTCAGTGAATGTGTAGGTTGGCATTCTGTAGGCAGCTGCATTTCTCTGGCTTCACCCCAGCTCTGCCAAGGCAAAGCAGTCAGAAGTCACCTTCCTTGGGTAATTAAAGATTTTGCCAGGCTGTGAGTGCAGAGAATGCCCAGGAAGAACAGCAGGGTGTGGGCAATGCCCAAAGCCTGCAATGGGTGCTCGTGTAGTGGAAGGCAGGGCTGGGCCACTGCTGTGGGACAGCAGCCTCAGAGGGCTGTTGGGCAGCCAGGCCAGCGTGAAGTTTTCCTCTATTTGTGTTGGTCCAATAGCACAGAAAGAGGGAAAAGCAGGGCTGTGATAAGGGCTGAAAATGTTTCAAGAGAGATTTTGTTTATATGGGTTTTTTTTAACCCCCTCATCACAGCCATGTCTTGGCACTGCTATATTCAGATATGGCTCAGCTTGTGAACTTCAAAATACAAAAGGAAGAGATTAGCGTAGATTTAAAACAAACAACAAAACCATAATTGTGGGTGTTGGTTTCCTTTAGAGAAAAACTTGGGGCAGTATAATGTTTCCAGTTAGTCAGCATAGTTGTGTGTAGTTTGATGCAAAACTGCATGTGTCCCATTAGTTTTGACTAAATTACACTGACTTGGATTTCTTTTAAAAGTTGTTAGTTGAAAACTTCTCGAAATCACTGTTAGCAATGTAGTGGAATATTTATACTGCTCTTATTCAGAGGTTAAAAAAAAAAACAGCTTATTTTCTAGTTAGTTTAAGAAATAGTAATTCCCAGGATATAATTTTTACTCAAATCTACAGCTCTAGTGCTTTCATCATCCATGAGGCCCAAATCTGTGGTTTTGTGATAAGAAAAGAATACACTAATAACGGATTTGAGACCTTAACATAACAGGGAAATATTTTCATGGAAACTGAATTGTTGAAGTAAAGTTGTTAAAGTATTTTCATTTCAAGCAGATATTTCCAAAGGAAAATAGAATAACATTGTCTTTCATCTTGTTTTCCATTCTATATTACTTTAGTGGTTTTATTTTTGCCTGCATAGCACATACTACTACTAAGCCACAGTTATATATATACTATGTAGCTATATATATATATACACTAGTAGGTATATATGAAGCACAAGGTAATGAGAGGGATTTACTTGGCTGATTCTCAAATTGCATGTAGATAATATAGGAGAATTATTTTGAAGGTAAACTGCATAATTTTTGAACATGAGAAAGAAAACTAGCTACTAAATAAATTGATTTGTTCAAGGATGGTTATCCAGAAGCGAGAGTTCCATTGTGTAGAAGTGCACCTTCTTCCTGTTCATTCCCTGGCAGTCAAAAGACTGTCATGAGAAAATCAACTTAGTCATGTTTCAGCTGTCCAGGGAATCTCATCCCTGTTATATATGATTGCTGAAATCCAGATCTGCTTTATTTATGTAGATTGGTAGATTTTTGTCTTTCGAATTATGTTCCTTAAGGCCCCAGTAAGGCAAAGGTCTTATGCACATGCTACAGCTACCTGTGAGTGCTTTGCAAACTAAGTTTTTAAATGATAGCATCTGTGGAGAAAGGACTTCTCTGAGCTTCCTGCAAAATGTGCTTGAGAAGTCATTTCATGTGGCCTGTCTTGTGTTGGAGTAATCAGATTGTGCTTTAGACACAGAGCTATCTCTCTAATTCATCTCTTCAACTGTATTTGAAAGAAATTAATATATAATTTTGGGGGTTCTACTAATTGTTTAATGAGTTGATATATTGCTGTAAGCAGAACGAACATGAGAAAAAACTGCAATGACATTGTTTGACATGTCAGTGACTGCAAAAGTAGTAGGTGAAAGTAAAAGACTCAGTTACTGGATTGAGAAAATCCAGAGCTGGAATCACCTTTTGGTATCTAGTACGCTTCCTATAGCAGAAGAGGTAATAGGCTCAACTATAATTGTATAATATTTATCAGAGGACTCTGCTCAGCAGTGTATTTTTATACTACTGTATCCCAGGCCACTCAACAAATACCTTCTCCACACAGAGAAAGAAGATGAGCATCAACATGTGTATGTCATGGACTGGTTTGCTAATTGTAGGCTTTTACCTTCTGGCACCTTTGCCCAGTATGTCACCTCTAAGGTAATTTATAAGCAGACATATCTGATGCTTTGGAAAAGGATTTTTCCTGTCTCAGCTGGATTAAAAGAAGAGGGCAGGGGGTAGAACACAGCACCAAAACACCTGGGAATTCAACATCTGATCAAAGGTCTGTGAGCACCTAAAATTAGTTTTTCTTGGCTGCAAGTGCAGAAAGCTAAGCACGTTTAATGGTATTTTTCAAGTCTTTCCCATTCCCTCCTGATGTCATGTTTAAATCTGTAATTCATCCTTAAGCAGTGAGGCACCATTATTCATTGGAGGAATTTATCTGGAGTAGGCTTTTTTTTTTTTTTGGTGGTATTTCCTTCCTGCTGAAGTTTCCCAGCACTG
>VXBX01009454.1:22794-63126 GCA_013400415.1 Scytalopus superciliaris
CCCCCACAGGGATTGGGACCGTATCAGCAGTGCCTGGCTCATAGAATTGCTTGGCTTCCTGGGTGCCTCGTAATTCATGGGAGCCCAACCAGATGAGCATATCTGAGCTCTGTGGAAAGGAAAACATCATGTCCTGTGTTGTAATGGCTTGTGTAAAGTATAAATGAGAAACGAGTAATCACCTGGATGCTTGTGAGGGAGAAGAAGCTAAGAACAGTGGAAGGCATTTTTCACAGAAACTACAGAGGAAAAAGTTGTTTCTTATGCTTTTAGTGCCATCCTTTGTAGTTAAGTAACTTATGAGCTTACTGAATTGTGTTGTGTGCAGCTCTGACTGTTGCAGCACTGATGAGATTTTATGCAATCAGTATTTAACTCAGACCTGCTAGTTTGGTTCCCCGTGCTAAATATGAAAGTTTGTTGCAAACACGATTCTTTAGTTTTAATAGTGGAATGCTGAGTACAAGAGAACATATTGGCTATGTGTGCTTTTCACCCAGAGGGTGGTTGGGCACTCAACAGGCTCCCCAGGGTGGTGGTCACAGCACCCAGCCTGACAGAGTTCAGGGAACACTGGGACAATGCACTGAGGCACATGGTGTGATTCTTGGGGTTATTCCCCTCAGGGTCAGGAGCTGGGCTTTGATGGTCCTTGTGGTCTCTTCCAGCTCAGAATATTCTGTGATTGTGTAACTACTCCTGTGTTGTTTCAATGCTGTATGATGTAACTGGATAAATACCTTCTTAAGACTGAAATATCAGGTTGTTTATGTATGCCAGTTACCAGAGTGTAAGTACAGGAATTTAACATGAGCTGGCTGGAAGTTGTCTCTCTCTGTCATCTAGCTAAATTTCAATAATAATCATGAAGTTTATAATTCAGTTAATCTGAAATTGGAATATGAAATCAACTAGTTGGTAGTTTCCTAATTAAAACTCTTCCATAATGACTGGACTTAAATTTGCTGGCCTGTTTTCTGCTGTTTTACTGTATGAACATTATCTGAGAAACATTTTTTGATGCTATGGTGTCTGCTCTTCTCTTTGACACTGAAATCCACTAAGCATCTTTCTGGGTCACTGCACTTGCTTTATTGCTTATCTGCCCTCTTTGTTCTAAACTCTCAATCTTCTAGTGCACAGCGAAAACAAGGGAAGAGCTGTTACCATGTGGAAGTGTGTGCAGAAGTAGGGATTTGTGATTCCTGTCTGCAGTCATTTAACCTTTAAGAAATCCTGTCTCAATTACTGGAATTCTCCCTTGTCCCTCACTATTCCACCCACTAACAACCTCTTCTCTTGAACGTTGCATTTTGTAACAGGGGATTTAATCTCCTGTTCTTCACCACCTCATCCATCACTTTGCTCTTCCAGGAAACCGTGTCTTCTGCACCAGTGACATCACTCTCGGTACCTCTCCAGGTGTTTAGGTTAAGGTGGACTGTTGAAGTGATGATATGAGATTTCCAGAGCAGCTTTGATGTTTATTTAGGGAGTCTACAGCCTGCCCCGAGATGTTGTACTTCACACAGTTACTTGACATCTCGTGATACACCACAATGCTTCAAGTAGGAATTTAGGAAAGGGATCTTGGGCTTCTTGAGCAGTGAGGGAGCAACTGAGCAACAGGAATGTGGAAGCAACAACATCATCTTTGCCAGAATACTCAAAATAGAGTGGGTGGCTGGTATGAGTGGCACTGATGTTTTATGTTTGTCTTTCATCTAGATATTATTATACTACTTTGGATTACTGGTTAGCACATTTTGAGAGCAGAACAGCTTTTAGTTTTATGACCTGGTAGGACATAAGGACAGCAGGCATATATTAGCTTTGAGTTATAGATTGTGCTTTCCTTTTTTATACTATCCACTTCCAGTTACTTAGAAAAACATGTTTTTATTTAATTTCCTGTAACATTTTCTAATTAAAAAAAAGGCCTTTTCCAGATCCTACAAGTTCCTCAGATACCTTGCTTAACTAGATTTTTCCAAATGTGCCTTGTTCTCAAGTATTCTAACATTTGCACTGTTTATGCACATCATTACATTAGAACATAGATTAATAACTGTAAGGATCTTTCTCAGCTGTCTGGATGGCAGATGAAATTTTTCTGTTTCTTCTGCTTTCATTAGTGTACTCAGCTTTCAATGCAATTGCTGTTCAATACATGTTTTAATTTGCTCTAAATAAATAAAAAAAACACCAAACCCCAATCGCCCCGTTTTATTTTTGCTATATGAACAGTAATTCCAAGAGAAGGGAATTCTCCCTGTCCATTCCCTTGGCCTCTTCGTTATGGTATATGACATTTCCAAACAGAACATCCAGACAGAGTGTCAGTGATATCTGTAAAATGTTTTGTTTCTTTTCCTGAGTTTGCAGGAATGAGCTTTTAGGGCAGCAGGGTACGTTTAGAGTGAAATGGGTGACCTGTAATCTTACAGAGTGGAGAGTGCTGCTTCTAAGTGAGGTAGCAAAGATTTCTCACAGAGGATATAACACCAGCTGCTTTCAGCACTGTATTGGCTGCTCCACAGAGAAGTTTATTTGTGCATGACAGTTGTTCTGTTTTTGGGCAGAGGTGACGATTTCAGGAGTCTTATTATAGTATCTAAAAATCTGTCTAAACCTCTTTATTCACTAGTCTCTCATTCGCTAATTCACTGATTTCTGTGTGGCAACCAGCTCAAAGTTCTCTTTCACTTAAAAAGACCATGCTGTCTGTCATAAATGAGAGCTTTCCTCAGTGGTTTGTTGTAGTGTGGGGGAAAGAAAAAAGACAACTATAGTATAAAATATTTGAGAGATGGAACTTCTGAAATTGTAATGGCTGGGGGCCATTATTCTTCTAAGGCTGCTTTCTAGACACAGAAACAACTGTGATACTTGTAGTTTGAAAGTAGTTTTATTTGTGCTCCTGCTTGCTGCCCTTGCCTGTGGGTAGCCAGTGGGGTTTGTTAGTGTAAAGGCAAATATTCTGTCAGTTGTGGATCCCAAGTGACTTTGGTGAACCGTTGTAGGAGAGAGTTTGGATTTCTGACCAGTCTGGAGCCAGAGACAGTTTCCTATGATTTGCTTAAAGACAGTGTTCTTGTCTGAAATCCTTGCCTTATTTTCATGGGTGTGTAAACCATGTATGCTTTAAAGTATCTGGCAAACAGTTGGGAATAGAGTGAATTACCTTGGAAATCTGGTCACAGTGGTGAGGGGCTGCATCCATGACCTGCCATGAGCCGTTCATTGGAGCTGTGGGCAAAGAGCCTGTGCTTACTCCGAACAGTCCGTGCTGATTCAAGTGGGGATGATTTCACTGATTTCAGTTCTAGGCTGTAAGGAGCAACCTTGAGATGGAATTCAAGATTTGAACTATTGCAGGAGGTGCTCACGAGGAATTGAGCTTCTCAGGGCATTGCAGCCATCTGTTTTCTTCCTAATAATTCAGAGTGCTGGCTATGCTGTATGAAGTAGAACAAAGACAATTTGTAATGAATGTTCAGCTAATTTTGCTGTATTTTGTGGCTTTTGTACAAAAGCCAAAGTTTCTTGCATACCTTCATGTTTTGAATGAATCTGAAATTCTTTCAGCAAGTAATTTCTCAACTGTGTATATGGAGTCTTCTACAGTTAGAGAATTTTTGCATGTATTTTACATTTCTGTTAACCCCATTTTATGCTGTGGTGGTGTGTGTGTTGTGGGGTTTGTTATTATTTTATTATTTTATTTTCCTTTTAATTTTCTTTCTCTTTAATACAGCATGCCATGGCATTGATAGACTCTTAAGGACCACTACTTTGTTCACCACCATATCAGCTAACTCATGAGGGCAGATCTAACTGAGAAAGTGCTTAAAGCACCAATGATTGCTGGGTTGTAGCAGCCCTGGATTTGAGCTACAGCACTAGGGGAGCATTAGAAAATGATTCTTTGTTCACTGCAGTCAGAGAACTGTTTTTATTTCTTGATTGGAGAAGCTGCACTGCAAAATGGAGTAGCGTGATTGCAATAACATTTGCGATTTGATAGTCAAAGCTATATGTAATTAAATTTTAGTGAATTTACAAGAGCAGCAAGGTAATAAGTCTCATTTTTTGGTGGAAAATAAATATGAAAATATGGCAATCCTAATGACGGTCTGTTTCGCACTCAACTATTTTCTATGTGTACTTTGCCCAGTGTTCACTCGTTTATCTTTTATAACATAAATTTCATCATGACCTTTGGATGGCCACCAGAAGTTGCTGTGGATTCCTGTTAGTGCTTGTGTTGGAGTGAAGGTGTAGTGTACAAGCTTTGGGAGATCTTTTATTAATGGGAAATGTACAATTATGAAATCTGCATTCACTTAAGCCTGCAACTGTGTTCTTGTCTTAAGGTGTGTGACTTGAGCCTCAAGACTTTGCTTGCTCTGCATCTGAGAATGTGAACCTAATTCTGCTTAAAACAACGGGAGGAGTAGCAAGTAGAGAAAGGGTCAAACTATATTTGTAATCTGTGTTTACGTATATTTAAATCTTCAATGTGTTGATATGTATCAGACCCAATTAGTATATCTTCATAGAATCATAGAATGGTTTGGGTTGGAAGGGACCTTAAAGATCATGTAGTTCCAATCCCTGCCAAGGGCAGGGACAGCTCTGAGTAGATCAGGTTGAATTCTAACTGAGCTTTTCTTTAAAAAATATTTTGTACTTGGTGCAAACAGCTGAGAAGTGGGGACTAACTGAGGATAAGCAAGTAAATGGAAGGCTGGGAAGTCAGAACATGATTTTCAGTTTCTCATTTGAACTTGCACCACATTAGTTACAAGTCCTGCTTCTGGAATAGTTCTCCCCAGGAGAGTGAAGGTATGTAATAGGCTGGAGAGCAGCTTTGCTTGTAAAGGTGTTGTGATGAAAGATATGGAGCAATTCAAGGGGGGAAAAACCCACCATAGGGTGGGGAAAACGATACAGGGATTTTTCCAATTTATTGAAAACATGAATTTTTATTTTATTTTTTTTTTTACCTTTTGTAGAAGTTCTGTCAGCAGTTGGAATTTTTATACATAGTGCTAATCCTACCTTTATATAAAAGTCATAAATCTTATAAATTAATGTGTCAGGCAGTTACCAGAACTCTTCAGTCTGTTTCTTTTTATGGAGTGATCTGACACATTTTGCAAACAGCAGATCTAGGTGCTCTGCTTGAATTCCAAACTGGATTTGTAGCAATCAACTCATAGGAATGGACTCTGGCCCTACTTCCAACTGGATGAGAAAATGTGGTTTAAGTTAAAGGCAGTAATATTGGAAAAAAAGATATGAATTATTGACCTTTTGACATTGGATTTTAAAGTTTAGCGTAATGGTACTGTGGCCTATGAGTGTTTTTATTGCTACTTCCATTAGTTCCCTAATAATTTTGACACTTCCAGTTACATTACATTTTCTGGGGTGCAGAAGTCTCTTTTTTCTATCTCCTTATTCTTCAAGCATGCAGATGTGTTTAATAGCTAATTACCAGACTTAATTTTGTTGCTTACATTGCTTATGAAATGTGATTCTGAACTTTCAGCTGACCTCCAAAAATACATGTGCAACTATTTACAAACACAAGTCACAACTGCTTTGTTTGTTCTGTGAAGAAAATAAATAGTGTAACTGCCAACAATTGAAATCTGTTACAGAGGGAAAGCAATTTTGCATTTAATAGTGAAAAGGCAATTTGTGATATTGTAAGGCAATAAAAAAAAGGTTCACTGAGGTTCTGTCCTAAAAGCAGCAGCATTTATGGGCAGTTCAGAATAACCAGTATACATTACAGAACACATTTTTATAAAGACATTTTCTTTAGAGCAAATATCTTGGATACTTTTAAAAATAGACTTTTGTGTCTTACATATTTCTGATAACTTCTGCTGACAATCCAGCAAGTTCTGAAGTCCTGGAATTCTCTTGAGGTTTCCTAGTACAGAGACCAGAAGAAAAATTGTTAAATGCTTCCAGTGCTTCAGCCCTGAAGCAACATTCTGCAGCCAGATGATATGTGTAAACTTGCTTCCCATCAGAGAGCAGTCTAGTGCTGAAGGAGGAAAAAAAAAAAAAAGCTATGTTTTTAATATCAGATGTTTTTAGCTCAAGCATCTGTTTTGAAATGTTCTTAATTCAGAAAATGTCATGTTAAAAAAAGTGCAAAGTACTTTAAAATAATTAGGAATGAATAAGGCAGTTTGGAGGAATGACAAACCACTCTTTTGTTTTGAATAGCACTAATGCAAGAGCTCTGGAGGAGTCATTCCTGCTGGTACTGGTGGTACGTGCAGCATCAGTGGTGGTGTTTCTAACCTAAGAAGCCAAGACCTTGAATCCCTTTCATAGATGTCTATTTTCTTCCCTCTAGATAGTCAGCTTGGGCCTCAGTTGCCAAGAGGAAAGGAATGGAAGTTGCTGTATAACCTCAACAAATACTTTTTTGAGTTGTGCCCTAAGAGTTCTGTATCTGTCAGTGTTTTCTACAATTTTAGGAAGCATACCTTCCCAGGAATAAAATCAATGAATATGAACATGGTGTAGTTGTGATATCTGTCCTTAATTAACTGCTTCATACAGCAAATGCTTTGATCTGTGATAGCAAATAAGTTTGCACTGATAACACCTAAACATGCAATTTTGCTGCGAATTTGCAGCTTGGCCATGTCATTAGCCCACTGCTCTACTGTAAAAACCCTTTCTCACCCTCCTGGTAAATGGTAGTAGTGCTATGAAAATAAACACCAGTGGATCCAATGTTTTCAGTGCAGGCCACTGAGTGAGCATAATTTGATGTGTCTGACAGTAGTGAAACACATTGTCACTCAAATACTTAAGGAAAAGCTTGTATTTTTGTTGTCAAACTTGCAAATTTTGGCCTGTTTTTTTGATACCAAACATTCATAAGCCCAGTGAAAAACTGAATTTTCTTTTAATACTTTTTTACAGGAACTTATTTTACTCTTGCCTCGGAATGCTTTCTGCTGCATACTCTGATGGGCTACTTCAGCTTCTGCCAGTTTGGCTGGTATTTGTTCCTGCCAGCATAAAAGAAAGCAGCTTCATTCACTGGAAGTTTCCTAGTTTGTACCAGGAGAGAGTTTAGTTCCACTTGACCACAGAGGTTATTTCTCAAACAGCCTTTTTCTGTTGTTCTCTGTAGTGGTTCTTTGAGAAAAGCAGTGTGCAGCACTAATGAGAGTAACAGCTCCCTCTGTCCCCACATGCACGCATTTTCCTACTAGCAAGGAGCAAATACTGATCAGTTGGACACCTCCTTGTGGCTCTTGTACCTTAAATTTATGTGAAATGTGGTATTTCAAGTAGAGACTTTATTTTGGGATCGATCTTTTTCCAGAGCTTGCTAGTTCTTCTTGGGAAAAAGCATTTCAATTACTTATTTTCCTTATAAAGGCAGTGTAGAGTACAGGCTGGGCCATCTCTGTCAGCCTCTTGAGAGACATCACTGATTGTGGATAAATATTATCTGTGTCTTTCTTGACAGTATATGAAACCTGCCTCTTCTGAGGTTTCATCCTTCCCTCTCTTCCTCTGAACTTTCCTTGGGCTTAGCCACCTTTCCTAGGAAGTGATGTTGAGGTGGTTATGCTGTGCCTGCTTGTGGTGGTAATTTTCTGACAATAAATAGTTTTCATCTCTTCATAAAGTTAAGGGTGGAAGACAAAGACAAAATGTTCCTATTGGTCTTGCAGAAACCAGTGCTTGGGTAAGGTGAAAAAAGCCTGTCTGGGAGCCCCTTTTTGTTTCTGGCACAAAGGTTACTGTGGAACTTTGTAGTTACCTTTACTCTGTGCACTTTTTCTGGTCCCTTGATGCAAATCCTTGATGGGCTGTTAAGACACCTTGGAAGCAGCCAGGCACGTGCTGTCTCCTAGCTTGGAATCCAGGTGGAGCTTGAGGGAGACACTGGAGGCATTCCAGGGGGCACACTGGGGTGAGAAAGGGGAAAAGAGGAGTTAAAGTAGGCACAGACCTTAAAAATCTTGGTGTCTACTCTTTGCATGACACTTTCTTCAGTCATCTTAACTGTAGGTCACTTCCTTGCCTCTATTTGGTGTTATTTGTATTCATCTGACTGTCCTGCTCCCACAGCGAGAACACGGTCTCTGCATAGAAGCCCAGCTGTGGGGTGTGTGCGTTAGATGGGATGCAGTAGCTCAGGAGTTCCCAACTGTGGTCTCCAGAAGGCAGCTTGCAAGTTGCTGGCTCTCTCTGTTTGTTTGCAGCTGCTAAATTGCATTAAAGACTGCTAAAAATAGACCCCATTTACTTTCCAAGCCATGAATTGCTATAATTGCCACTTGTCTTAGGCAGTATAAGCATGTGTGTCCAAATGCACGAGTGTCTGTGACTTACTGGGAACTGTGACGGAACAAGGTCTCAAGAGAAGATCCACTTCCTTATGTCCTGATGTATTAAGAGTTTTAGGGAACACTATCCAGGAATGGGAGTAGTTTTCCTTTCAATTTCTTTTTATGCTTCATGGAATTGAGATTGGATAATGTTGACTGGCAGATCAGGAGGAGACTCTAACTTGAATCAAGAGATAGTCCAGGTTATGGAAAAATTTGGTTCCCTTACAGCAGCACTAAGGTTCTGTGAATTTTCATTGGCACAGTTTTTTAACCAAGCTTGATAGTTGTTCTAACTTAATTCTTTTAAATCCCATAGGGGAAAAGGAAAGGTAACCCCAGTCTTTGATTAGTAGCTCCAGGCTGTCTGTAGACTCAATGGAAGGAATTTTGAGGGTTTTCTCTGAAACCATAAATGCAGGGCAGGATATTTTAGAACTGAAAGCTCCAAATACCAATTTAACATGATTGTTTGATTTCCTTATCCCTCCCAAATATCCATTCAGCATCTTTTGAATCGTCCAGTGAAGAAATAAAAATTATGTTAACTCAAAACAACAGCAATAAAACGAAGCCATCATATGTCATGCTCTGTCAAACACATGTAGTACCAGTTATTCTAGATTTGTACTGTTTCATTGAAGGACTTCTGTACTCTTTTATCTGAAGGTTTTATTGGGAGGATTTTAACTCACTGTTTTTTATGGGTTTTTTTGATTCTTTTCTGGCTTCCAAGCAAGTGGTCTGCCCAGTGCTGGTAGGGGAGGGCTGGGGGTGAGGAAGGAACCAGTGTCTCCTGTTAAAACTAGGTTGGAATCTTCTTGTTAATTCCAATAAATTTTGTGTTTTTCTTTAAAAAAGCACACAAACCGAAAAACAAAAAACCCCAAAACAGAACCACAGACAAAAACCTGATTATGGTTGCATAAACATGATTTTTTAGGCACTAAAAAACCCAACCCAAACGTCCTCCCCAGCTGTGACCCAACAATCGGGCCCAAAGCATTGAGCGTACTTTTGACCATGAAATGCAAAGACTGGCTGTGAATATGCTCAATAAATTAATTGTTTTACTTTTTCCTTTTTTTTTTTTTTTAACTGTAGAGAAGTTTCAGTGGGAAGAATTTCAGTTAACCACAGTATTTCTCCCTGCAGTGAGGTCCAGAAGTGATTTGAGCAGAGGCCATTGGGGAGGAATCTTGTGAAGTTCCTTGAAGAGGCTTTTCTGGAGAGAACCAGGGTGATGAGATGCTCATTAGTGCAGCCTGTGCGTGGGAAGAGAAAGCTGAGCACCAAAAGAGCAACTGTCTCCTCAGGTTTGTGCAGGTGGCTTCTGGCCTGGGACTACGAAATTGTAGCTGTAGGAGACAGGAGAGAAATAGAAGCAAGGGGAAGGGGAGCCAGCACGATGCTTGAGCCAGACAGTCATGGGAATTGAGATGAAGCTGTCAGGAGCAGAGGTGAGTGAAACCTCAAAGTCAGGGAGGCTGCCCTAATTCAAGAGGAATGGTGCTCTGTAGCCAGTTAATGGGTCTAAGTGGAGGAGTGAGAGGGGAAGGTGAAGTTGATCTCAGGCCAGATTAATCCCTGATGTAATCTGTTGGCATCATTGTGCTGCATTCCCTCCTTTGCAAGCTTCAGTGGAATTCCTTCAAAGACGTATTTGGCCCTTCCAGCTCTTGTTTTACTGAATTCCCCTGAATCATCACGTTTTACCAGATGCTACTCGGAGCCTCTGCCCTGGATTACATCACTGGTGTCAGGACAGAGGGTCGGGTTACCGGGAAAGGAGGTTTCCTTATAAAGGAATTGTTGTACTTGTGAAATGTTTTGCTTAATGAAGCTACAGCTGTAAATTTGCAAGTATTTTCAGTGCCAAATAACTGATTAGATCAACAGCAAACCTCCATTTATGTGTGGGAGGCTGGCAAGGTATTTCCCTCATTTACTAGCTTAAATACTTAAGAGTCAAGTTCTCTTTCCAGCTTTTTCGCCAACGCGCTCTGTGATGTTGGGTGTTTCGTGTAGGATTCATGTCCCTGTTTCCCAGTCATAAGGTGGCAATGATAATATTCCCTCTGTGCTATCAGTGTTACTAGATGCTGCTACATAGCCAGCTCCTATTGAGTGGACATGTTTGATCTGATTCTAGTAGTAATGATTAAATCTAACAGAACTATACCAGTATGGATGGCCTTTGGAACAGGAAAAGAATAGAGTAAGTACTGGGAGAAGTATGCATGACTGGGATCTAGCTGCCTATTGAGTGAGGAATGCGTATGGATTTTGTAGGAAACCACAAATCCTTTATCAACAGAACTGACAGGTCATCCTTGACTTTTTAATCCACAGAATGTCCTTAATCCTTTTAAGTTTGCCCTGTATTACAGCATGTGAATTCAGAGTCAGACCTGAACATTCTCGCCACATGGAAAACATTTCAGTGGAGAGATGGAAAGCATTATTTGCAAATGCATTTATTAACAGTGCAAACCAGAACAATTGAGCATGTCAGGTCTCAGAGTGACTGCACCACATCCTGTGAATTTGTTAGGGATGGTTTAATTGGAGTTAAAAAAGTACAGCAGTTTCAGTGAAGAAAATTGTACCATAAGGGTACCTTTCTTTTGCTCACACACTACTATGTCTTAAATAATGGATTTTTTGCCAGCTCACTTTTTTAAATTTAGTTTTATACTTATAAGATGTCAAATTATTACTGTATTTAGCCAGTGGTTATAGAATTCATAGTCAGAATCTTGTTCAGTTTCATGTTTAATCATACTGATGCTGACAAACTTAACTTCCAAAATCCAGTTTGTGAGCACCACTGTGATTATACCTGAAATGGAAACAGATTTCCAGATTTTTCACATGAATCTCCTTGGAGTTTACACAGGGGAGCTCAACTGGTATGAGAAAGAAGTTTTATTTTTATAGTTCTAAAAGAATTTAAATCTTTTTTATTAACAATACATTGAGAAGTGGGATATTTACTTTCAGGCAGTAGAAGTGTTGTGTCAAGATGAACTCTGTGAGCAAATTAAGCACAGATCCACCTGCTTCTTTTGCAGTATGATTGACATTTTTTGTAATTGAAGAGGATGACCCAAGTTGACCTAAGTCTGCATGTTTCTAATAATAAAACTGAGTTAATAAACAAAAGCCACATGTACAGAAACTGTGCACCTGTCGAAGAGATCCCTTTTCATTGTGAGCAGCATCAAACACCTGCTTAGCTGCTTCACACTATTTACATGTTGTCTGCCAAAATGTTATGTTACACATTTAAGATAATGTAATAAGGGTGCTAATTAAAGGAGGATAATTGAAGGCCTCCAGATGATGCAGGACTGCTATCCCTTTCTTAGTATTGTGTTTGAAGAATGGTGGAAGCATCAGCTGCTTGGGTTGGTACCTTTCTCTTGGTTCACAAACTTTTCTGGCCCTGGTGGCTCAGGGTTAGGGTCCCCATTACCTTTCCCAGGTGTATTTTGCTTGGTCACTCCATGTACCACGTGTTGAAAGAAAACCTTCCAGTTAAAAGACCAAGCAAGCACAATGAGTGAAGGTAATTCAGAACAAATATGCCTGGAGATTCTGTTTGAACACAGCATAATCTTTGTACCTTTTTATTGACTGTTGCCTAGTCTGAGAATGTCATGAGATTTTTCAGTACCACTTGAGGAAGCTGATATGTAGACCTTTCATGTCTGTTTTGCGTAATTTCTATTTAGAGAATATTTAATGAGTGATAAATAATTTCCAAATGTATCTATCATGCATTAATGCTTCTGTTCCATCAAAAGAAAATATTTTGGTTGAGCTTATTTCAGAGTATTGACATAACAAAGACTCCAAGCCAGATGACAAGCATTGCCCTAAGTTTAACTCTGTTTCTTTTCTGTGCAAACAGGCACACATAACAACGCAAGGGCATAACACCCCCTTCCACTTTGCTTAATGATGATCTGGGGTGGGCTTTGTCCACACTATGTCAGTACATATGACACTACAACACTCTGACATGACATAATGCATACTGAGTGCTAATCCAAACCAAAGATGAACAGAAAAGGGAAGAGTTGATTATTTGAAACAAAGCGATCTGAGGAAAACCTCTCGAGGACCTCATAAGCGTTGGAGCAGTTTCCATTTGTGTAACGCCTTAGGAAGAGGAGTAAAATCAGTCTGTGCTATGACCAGGGAGAAATATGTTGGTGTTTGTGAACCAGTGTCCTGATTGCAAGGCAAACTCAAAATTTATTTTCTCTTTCTCTTCTAACCCTCTTATCTTCTTCCCAGACTTGGTTAAAGTTGAGTCTTTAATGCAGACAGCAAACTTGGGTGGAAAACTCAAGGGTGCAGGTGTACAAGTACTCTAATATTGAGATAGGCTTTTTTCTGTACTTGCACATACCTTACAAACCAGCCCGAGCTCTGTGCAGAGGGGCTGCCTTGCCTGTGCAGGCTGACACAGACTCTGCATAGTATGTCCTAATTCCAGTGTGATATCTCCCATGACTGACACTTCATTGGAGCAGACTCTGTGTCTGACCATACTCTACTTTCTGATATACAAAAGCAAACTTTATTTTGTGTATTGAAGGTGTAATGTGTAGTTATTTTTCTCTTAAGACTGGTTGTTGCTGTTGTTTCTTGGTGGTGGTGTGGGGGTTTTTTTTTGTTTGTTNGGGTTTTTTTTTTTTTTTTTTTTTTTTTTTATTTTTTTTTTTTTTGTTTTTTGTTTTTTTTTTTTTGGGTGTGATTTCTTTTGTTTTCCCAAAGAAATTGTGTAATTTTTATCTACCTGGTATTTAGAAGGCCTTTTGGTTGACCTCTCCCTCTGTAACTCACAGGACACTAATATGTGTTAGATGGAGTTCTTTTAGCTGAGATAATGCTGATAAGTGTGTGAGTGTGGCCAGATTCTTACTGTTGCTACAGAACACAGAGAGGATGTGTCATGAAGTGGAGATTTCTTTGATGGTGTCCTTAACCTAAAGGCTGAAACTGCAGTTTTGGTCTGGTTTTTTGGGGTGCTCAGCCTGGGACTTGGCAGGACAACTCACTAATTCTTAATGTGATGCTTTTTTTGTCACCTGGAGTCAAGACACCAGTTTGTCTCCTTGGCCAGTAACAGCTGCCAGAGTGAAGCATCCCAAATAGCTAAAGTTTCTAGACGAGGTGCCCAAACTGTAGAAATCTTTCAGGAGGCAACTCAGGATTTCTTTCTTTGGCTTGAGCAGATATGTTCTCTTAGTGCACACACCTTAAAAATCAGTGATGTCAATAGTCTTCTCTAAGGAAAATGAAACAGAAAGGATTCCTAAAGGTGATGCTTCTAGTCAAAGGTAGATCTGGGTCTAACAAGGCTCTGACTTTGCAGTGAAACCTGGGTGGCAGACTGATGGGGGAAAGACTGAACTAATATGTTCACAAAGGACTGAGCAGGTAAACTGAAATTTGAATATAAGGGTAAGGCTAATAGGTTTTTTTTCTCTAGGCCCAATTTAAACACTGTGATTTGGTGTCTCACTCTGGCATCGAGCTCTGGAAGGAGCACATTCCTTGTTAGAATCCCAGACTTGTGGAAATGTTACTATGTTCTCTGTTCATGCTTTTTGTCATTTACTTTATTACTTCTCTTGTTAGAAGAAACCATTTGTCAGCAAATCTATTGTATGTTTTTCTGTTTAATGAACTGAAAGATGATTTGTTTCCCTAAACCCCCCTTCCCCTGCCCCCACCATTTTTCCTTAGTTTCACTGTCTGAGATTAGGATCAATTACTCAGTTTTATCTTCAGGAGGTCAGCCTTCTCTTCTTAGTTTAATTTTTCAGTTTCATTCATTTTGTATGTGAATATCCATGGTACATAACTATGGGCTTTCTATGTAACCTTAGCCCTCACAAAAACTAAACACCATATTTCTCCCTATATACTTGATTTGTCCATGCCTCTCATGCTCATCCATGATTCTAGGAAGAGCTACGTGTAATTAATTTCTGAGCCCGCATAAACATAGAAAACATCTTTTTAGTTTTAAACTGTTTCATTTGGTCAGAGGTGGGAATGGCAGTGGCTGAAGTGGCTCCCTCACAGTGCCTGCATGTAAATATTTAGTTGTTTATATATCTGACAAATGTGCTCTTTTGGCATCTGAAATTAGGGGTGGGAAGTTGCTCAGCCTTACCTAATGATACAGTATTACCCTCAAGGTATTTTTATCTCAGTAGGAGCCTGTTGTTATTTTTCCTGCTGCAGTCAACAATATGGAAAGAGCTGCATATCAAACCAGACAATGGTAGCACATTCAGCACAGCACTAGAAAGTCAGTGATGAGACAGACTATTCCATCTCACAAGTTTGATTCTTTTTATAATGTTGAAAAATTTAATGGCTCTAGTGTAGTTTGTATCAAAAGATTACTTCTGAGAGCCTGGATAAACATTGCTAGAACCTATATTTCAACTTTCAAGTGTTTAACAAAGGATTATGGAATTGTCCTATAACTATGAGCTAAGCTATGGGAATTTACATTTCCCTTTTTGCAGGATAGTTCCTCTTAAAATTATACTCTGAACAATGCCTTATTTTCTTGTGCCAGTACTCTATTCCAAATACTGTGGCTTGGCAGCAGGCAGGTCTCAGATTTCCACCACATGTATTTCAAAAAAATCAAAAGGTCCTTATTTGGCACTCCGCTCACATATCTTAAAAAGCTGTGTTTGTGCGTCAGATTTAAAAATAATTGAAACCAGGGGTGCAAAACCTGAACTCTTCTTCCAGGATGTTTTGACTTCAATTGCTTCCAAGAGCATTGAAGGGAACAGAATGGAAACAGTGTGCAGCATGTGGCTCTGACAATGCACAGAGAGACTTAACGGAGCTCACATACATGATACTGCAGTGGCCCTTCTAAAAATATTCATATTTGCCTTTCATTATGTATTTAAAACAAACGTATGCACACAAGTGCATGTTCTTCTGGCAAAGCACTATGCAAATATCATTTGGTAAATAGGAGGATTGCTGTGCCCATGGAAGTGCTGTGGATTTTGGTTGACTGAAAATCAGTTGCCGTATCTGTAGGTGCAATAATTTAAGACTAGGAGTGTACTTCATGTGGAATTAAAACTAGTGAAGGAGTTAGAATGGTGATCCACATTAGGACAGAATATATATATTTATTTTTCAAAATTGTCTATTTGGAGCTTTAATATCTATGAATTATTTTTTTTTTGTCCATTAAGGTAAAATACTATATTACTTGTGCCAGAAGTCACAGTATACAAGAGGATGCCTCAGTATTATTTACACTGTGTTTTAGAAATATTGGGAAAAAATGCAACCTCATAGGTGGCCTCTAGTAACCCATTATGGTGAAACTTGTCTTATTTCCTAGGAATTTTTTATTTCATGCACAAAACGTTATGTGAAAATTTGAGTCTCAATCTTCTGCAAGTAAAACATCCACCAAGAGAGCATTACTTAGACATAAGTGGAGAAAACTCCAGCTTGCTTCTGCTCATTAGTTATAGGTGAGGCAAAGTCTCAGCTAAGAAAGTTGTCCCAAAAAATTATCAAGTAAAGCAGAACTTCATAACCTATTATGAAATATCCTATAGGATAATATAATGACAAATACAAATTAAAGCTGACACATACCAAGCATTGTTTTTTCTGTCTTTTCATCACAAAGATTGTTGTGTGGCTGATGATGCCTCTTACAAGGCTATCTTGTGCTTCCAAAAGGTGGAGGGGTGTAGAGAACAGCAAAGGGTCCTGAGTGAAAGAGAAGAGTTACAGGGCTGGGTCAGATAGATGAAAAATGCTGTCATGTCCACACCACAAAACAAATGAGAAAAAGAATTGGGGAATCTGAAAGGGGTAAAGGAGCAACACAGTCATCTGCTAAAGCAGCTTTTTGTTACACACATTTTGGGGGGAAAAAGATAAATCCTACCAAAAATGCAAACCAAAAATGGAAAAAGCCCAGCAAATTCCTACACACCCACTTACTTGTCCTTTGTAATAGAAGTAAAGAAAATAAAAAACTATTTGCCAGACGGCACATTGCAGTTTGATTTTATGCCAGGTTTGGGCCTTCCATGAATTCTTTTCAGTGTTCCTTTATGTTTGCTAAGGATTTTGCTTGCACAGAAAGCTAATGTGAAGTATTGCAATTCCAGTCACTTACTCATCACTGGAAAGAAATCTCAATAGCCAAGTAAGAGGGGAAAAAAACCACATTGTAGTATGAAGTCAGTTCTGGTTATCAGGGGTTTTTCGAGCCTGAGCCTTCTTGTCAGTGTAACATAGGCAGGTATAAGTACAGTGGATTGCTATGAACAGTGGTGAATATTTTAGATTCTTTCCAAAGAGTTCTGATACAGGTTCAGTTTGTGTTTGGGCCAAAGAGAACTGTCTAATTTTGAAATAAATAAAATTTTACTTAATTCAAGTAAATTGAATTAATTAGTATTTTCCTCTTCTTGACTTCATTTCCCAACTTCGGGTTTCCAGTGTGTCACTTGTTCTGTTGTTTTTGTTGGTATCCTTCAGGAAATGCCTTAATTTGGAAAGAAATCATGGTAAGGAGGTTGCAATCTTTGATATATCTTGGTTTGATAGCTCAGCAGGACCTATTTTGAGAGAGGGAAGACTTCACAGTGCATGAAGGGTTGGATTTAAACAAAAAATAAAATCCATGCTCTCCTTCAGACACACAAAGGGACAAATGTTTCTCTTTTATCCTTCCCTTTCCCCTTGACCCTGCCCTAAGAATGTGCATAGATAATATTAAAACTAAAACACCAAGGGAAAAAAGAAATCAAGAGTTCAAGCTGGCCTGAGGCAGTACCACTTGATATTCTTGTGTAAATATCTGCTGTTTTATTGTGCTCATGTAAAGGCAGGGGGATTCAATGTAAACATGAAATATATTTTACTTCCAAAGGGATGATTCTTCTGTTTTTATCTCTTTTCTTGATTGAAATATATTCCTGTTACTGATCCATATCTTCTATTTTTGGTTATATTTTGTTGCAGAGCTGAAATGGAGGGAGTGGGGTGGACTATGCAACTAACATCTAGGGGCAGTATGACTTTCAATTCAATTTTTTGGTCATCTTTAGCTAGAAGTAGTCATACTGTCCTGATGAATATTAGCAATAGGTAGATGTAGTTGCTTCTGTGATTTGCAAGCCGGCCAAGAAATAAACCCAAATTTGTTTTACTTAAAGTACTCTCACTCCAGTTTATTCTTCTCAAGGTGGATGTGAGAACTGCCCATGTTTTTGAATACTGAATATATAGGTAGGTTTCAGTAACTTCCAAAAACAATTAGCTCTTCATCCCTGTCACAGATCAAATATGTCAAATGCATGGGAAAGAAATGCACCCTTTGTAGCTTTTCAAGTCATTCACAAGTGATTGCATATTTTTTTCAGGCTTCTCCTTTTAGGAAGGAAGCTTCTACTAAGCAAAGCACTTAAGTTGGTGTTACTTCCTTGCAGCTCCTTGTAATATGGAGTGGCACCTAATCACAGTAGAATGAAGTTTTTTTTCAAATTGGAATCTGGTGAAAATAGATATTGAAACTGCAAATGTATTCTTGATGTAGCCTCTGACTTGTTGCACTGTGACTATATAAGGCATCAGTGCTTGTTCCTGTCTTGAGTAGAATATTAACTATGTGAGAGCAAAGATGGATGAGTAGTGGACCTCCAAGGGCAGTTGGAGTCAGTTGTAGTCTGACAACAAGCACAACCCCATGTCCCTGCCCAGCCTGTTTTAAGGGCAGTTTTATGGATCCTACCTTGAGTCCAGCTGTATTATAAACACATATGAGCAAGCTAGCCAAGAATTACTTAAGTACTCTGTTTTGACACCCATCTTCTGAATTTCTTTTGACTCCCAGCTACTGCCATAAGACTCTTTATCCTATCAGTATGCAATTCCACTTCCTAATTTGTCAAATGACTACTCCAGCAGTGAAAAGGAACCCACAAAGGCTCTGTACAATGGAAATATTTATTGCTATCAGTTGAAAATTAGCCCACCCACGGATATGTTGGGAGTGATAAAATTTAATTCTTTAGTCCTTGTTGAAACATCTGACAGCACTAAACAGGGAGTTGTCAAAAAGCATTAGAAAAACAATCTTATGAAAGGCACTGTAGTCCCAAACTTGCTGTCTGCTCCCCCACCCTGTGTGGTAAATGCCATCGTTTCCCAGCTGCCTGTTGGTGTTCCTGCCTCACTGATCTTTGCTATTGGTTATGGATTTGTGTATAAAATTCAGTGACAATATCAGCTCAGTGCATTTTTACACCACCTTTGCTTTGCAGCACCCACTTTCCTTAGCTGTGGAAGCAAAACTGCAGAATTATTTTGTGAGCTGAATAAAACAACTGCTCCCATGTAAAAATACTACTGTGATTGTCTAAATTTCCTTGTACTTTGATACAGTTCCAGCAATTTCACTGACAATGGTTCTACTACTACAGCTGTAGGGGCAATTACATTTAGCCAACTAGTGCCTATTGTTGATATATCTATTACCCCTCAGTATTTTCCTTTGTAGCCACTTCTTACCTGTTACACTGCTTTGCAAGTTTTTAAGAACATGAAGGACCCCCAAGCTGACAATTTTGAGAGAGGTATATAAATGTGAGGGGGTGTAGTTAGGAGAGGTCAATAACACTGCAGAAGAGGCCATCAGAAGGATACGTTGCCATATTTAAGTATTAAAGACAGATGAGAAGGTGTTGACTTGAAAAATTATTAAAATAAATAAACCTTAACCCCCCTTCACAGTTTGTGTGGGGGTTTTTTGTTTGTTTTTTTGCTCGTTGGTTTTTGTTTTGCTTGGTTTGGTTTGTTTAGTATTTTATTTTAAGGGCTTTGGCTTCTACCATTTACCTAGAATTATCCTTTCCTAAAGCTGGTATTCCAGGGAATGAAGTATGATGAGCCACCACACTGTTGGGTGGAATTTAATGCTGTGGCCTGTGTTTGGACTGACCGAATATAACTAATTTGAAATACGGGGTATTTGGATGCTATTCATTTCTAGGGTTTAGAAAAGCGTCTTAGCACACTGTGCTTTAAATAGAAAAGAAGTTGAAATAGCTCTTCTCAGACTGGAGTTTCTCCAGAGTCTGTCTACTCTAAAGATCTATGCCAGGATACTGGATGCCTGAAATCTTCAGTGTCGGGAGAATAACCATATGATGACTCTGTGTTCTGATGTGATGATATCAGTGTTGATATTGCTGAGCTTTTCTGGTGTACTGTCCAATGTTGCTACATGAGTGACCTACAGACCATGAATGTACATTTGTTGTAGCCACCTGTATTTGTACTTAACACTCATTATGCTGTTGCAGCTCAGCTCAGCTTGTGATGTATGTCTTGGCTTTCCACAAACATGAGCATTTCATGTCAGCACTGAAAAGAAGCTATTGATCACCTTAAAAGACAGATGTTTTGAACATTTTAATGCATGTGTAAGTGATAAACATTTTTTCCTTATGCAATGGACAATGTGTGTTGGTCAGACATAACTTGGTCCACTCGTGTTTATGAGGTCTCTTAAAATAGTGTTAGATGTTCTAAACAATGTCAAATTATTTGGAAAAGTTTATGGATCCTTACAGTAGAAGATGTATCTGAAAGTCAGAACTCAAGGTGAGGGTAGTTTCTAGTTCAATTTTAAATTGACAAAGAGCAATCTCCTGTATTGTAAATATTTATCTTTTTTCTTTCTTCAAAGCAATATTATGGAATTGTTTGGATGTCTGTTATAATAATATATAATATGAGTCAGTCATTACCCGGGATTGATTCAATTACTGTAGTTTAGATAGCAAGAAATGGTAACTATGTGGGATCATTTATGGTTACTGAATTTGTTGACAGTGGCAACTACTCAACACTCCTTGCTTTACAATGCCTGGTGGGGTTAAGCTTAATATCTGTGCACTGTCCTGGCTCCTGTAGGTTGCTGTGGAGAAGGAGGATGTGTGAAGGATTTTGTGCATTTTCCCAGAGACACATCTACAAGCTGGACTTCAAATCTCTTAATTCTAGATGGCTAGAAGAACAACTTTCAGTAACTGACAACTTGGGTCTGCAGGGTAGGGCAAAACAAAGATAAAAAGAGCTGAGAACAGATACCCTCTCTGCCTACTATATCCTTGCAGGAGGTATGATCATTCCTTGTTCTCTGCCCATCAATTCTTCATGGCTAGCTGAGTGTTATAACAAACTCTGATCAGCCCTCTCTAAGATGTTAAGAAAGAAAGCTTGAATTTCTCTCTTCCCCTGGGCTTGGGTTTTGCTCTCTGTCTTTGCAGAAGTGCCTCAGATATGCTCTTGGCTATTGCCTCATCTTGCCCTCCAGAAGCATATTTCTTCTGAAGATGTTCCCCTGCTTTGGAGGGAGTTCCAGCCTGTCACAGGAAATCTTTGCCCTGATGTATCTGTTTAGCAGGCAGAAGAAATAATGCCAAATAATACACAAATAGTTTGGGTGCTTCCTTCATCAGTTTGGCAGATGCCATATATGTGAGTGATGGAGACTGCAGAAAGGAGTAGGTTGTTGTTTCAGACTTTGGTGAGATTTAGTGCGTGCAAAATCTCCCTGAAGAAGCTCTCACTAGAGCAGAGCAATGGGGTTATAGTTTGTGCCCAGAGCATCTATTTCTGTGTGCAGTGGAAAGTCTTGTGTAATATATTCCTCTCCACACTTTTCTCTTTCCCCCTTAGCACTGTTGCTAGCTGAGTGGGGTCTCTCTTACAGTTACTGAATACACTGCAAAACTATAAAGATGACAATTCCAGATCATCCTTTTGTGGCCACTGTTTTGTGTCTGCACTCTTTCCCCCTCTCAGCCCAGTCAGTTTAATCCCACTGAAAGGAACTTGGTGATAACACAGAAAATCTCCAGCTTTTGAGGTAATGCTGTTATAAAACAAAATGTGTAAGGATACTTTAGTTTTGAAAGTGTTTGAGAATATCTTACCAAAGACACTCTGAAGCAGAATTCTTCCTTTTGATGCAGCTTATGGGGAAAAAAAAAGAAAAAAAGAAGTAACTACTGAAAAATTGATGTTAAAGCAAAAGGAAGGACAGCAAGTTAATTTACTGGATTTCAGGGAGACCTGGACTAGTTTTCAGAGGACCAGATCCTGGTACATCAACAGAGAGCTTTGCTCAAACTAATTAGTACGCACTGAAAAAGTGTGCTAAAATATGTCTGTTTTTCCTAGCGGGACTATGACTTGGTGTCTGTTTTAGTGCAGTAGTTTATTTATTGCTAGCAAAGCCATCCCTGCATTGTGTTCTGAGTAACAAGAGCATAAGGATGATGTATTTCATAGTATACAAATCAAATTTTAATGTGTGACTTTGGGTTTGATTTTTTTACTTATTGGACTTGCTAATTCCCTGAGTTTGTAACTATGTTGAGCCAGCTGGATTAGAAGAATCAACTTTCTTTTATTTTTATGAAACAACTGCCAACAATAACATATTCATTTATTCATATTGTTTATTTACTTTTTTAGAAATGAGAGGATGGTTTTGACATGTCTTAGAGCAGTCAAATAAGGCAGAGTTTTTCTTCATGTGCTACATAGTGGTTATGAAAGCTGACATCTTTAGCATATTGTAGATTATGAATTTTAATTTATAGTGTATTATATACACATTATAAAGTGGATATGTAATGAGCAGAATCAACATTGCAGTTGTATTTACAATTCATCAAACTGTTTCACCTACCTCGTTCTCGGTGTGAAAGATCATCTCAAAATATAAGGTAAGTGAAGCCTTTTGGCCATGTCCATTGAAGTATTATATAAGAAACATACCTGTCTACAGGGAATTTTATCCAGGTATCTGCATGGCTGTCAGGCTTGTTCTTGTATGGCACTTACACTGAGACTTTTACAGACTAGGGAAGAGAAATGGCCCAGGCCTTAGGAGCAAAAGATCTTATTTCAGACAGAGTCGATGAATGAGAGGAAAAGTGTATGTACATGTGTGTGGGGGCAGGAAAGCAGGGAAAGGAAGGGTCAAGGTTACAATAATAATGATGTTCAGGTTCATTTGGGTGCACTTCTTGTGTTTATTACTGCTTTATTTAAATATAACACCACCCCATTTTTTTCCTTTCCTTTACCCCAGTGACTTGTATAATAAATGTAAAGCAAGTGAAGAGGAGATGTGATTACTGAGGATTAGCATCTGTGAAGCTGGTGGAAGAAACAGCTTCTTTTTGGCACATTGAAATTTGAGACAGAGCTGGGAGGCAATGCAGGACTGGCAGAGACTGTGAAATACATTGCATATATTTGGTTGACAGGAGGAGTGAAACCATGGGGCATTTAAAGCCATGACCATGGGCAGTGGTGATATAGTGCATGCAGGAGAAGATTGTAAATGTGAGCAGTGCTATATGTATATATACATATATAGAGAGGTATACATATGTATGTACAGGTTTGGAGGGGTTTTTGTACAAAATTGAAAAAAGAAAAAAAGATGAAGAGGCCCAAGTTTCAGAATGGTGTAAAGTTTAGTCCCTTTGAAACACCTTCTCACCCCATTTATAATGCATTAGGTTTAACACTGGAAAAAGTGAGGAAATCGAGCCCATTAGTTATATTACAGTAATTTAAGCTCACGTTTGTATAAACCTGGGAAGAAGGATTAAAGGAGGAGACTGGAGGAATGCTCAAATGAGTGCCTGGCCAAGATGTACTCTAGGAGTAACACCCTCTTCCTCATGATAGATGACCTGAATGTTGCATACATGGAATTTGAGGTTGCTTGGAACTTTTTTGTAATAAATTGATTTCAGATTTAAGTTTTGTCAGCTTGCAGTAGCTCCCTCTAGTGCCACATATTCCTTGAATACAACATTGAAGGCCTTTTCTCTTAGCCTTTGGGTGTTTTGTCTAAGGATGGGGTAAATTGAAAAAAGGGAAAAAAAGATAATCTTACTTAAAAGCCCCACCACTACCCTCCACTTTAAACTCAGCAATGGCTTAGTGGTCTTGCTGAAAATTCAGGTTCTTCGTAGCTGGCTTCTGAGATGACTGAAACTTCTGTTGCTCTGTTTAGAAAATGTGAAGTAGGCACATAATTTTTTAAAGCAATTATACCTTTTGTATTCTGTCTCAGCCATGTGTTGTACAGAGCATAAATCTGTAAGTTCTGCAAATGTATTCAGTTCCCCCCTGCCATCAATATGAGGGAAACAACCTCTTGTATAAAGGTATTGACTGAGTGCCTTAATGCATTTTGCAAAATCTTCCTCCCTTTGTTGAACGGAAAAACTTCTGCCACATTATCTTTGCTCCTTGGTCTTTTTTCTTTTGAAATTCCTTCTCCATTGCCAATTTTCTGGGTTTTGTGATGCTCAGAGAAGGGTGACCCCACATTCAGTCAGTAGTAATGTTTTTCTCAAATCAGCAGCAACACAGCACTACTTATTCAGAATCAAGAATAAGATTGTTGCATGAGAAGAGAAAGAGCCCTTAGAATTCACAAAATTCATTAAACTGTAATGGAAAGAGTTCTGGATCTGGTGATTGCCTGACTTCTCCAGCCAGCTTACTGCTGATGAGGTTACCTGGTTTGATTTAAAAGCGTTACTTTCCAAATACACTGCAAGGAGAATCTGTGCTCACTGAATGTGCTGCTGACCAAAGCTTATGCTTTATTTCTGTTTCTTGCAATTCACATGCCTTAGTTATTTTATACCATTCAAGTCTTGCTCTCAGGATAGTTTTAACAGTGTCCTTGTGAGGTTTTCCAGCTTCTTCATTACCATGGTGTTTCTATTCCTGTCCTATTCTCTGTGTGAGATAATACAATGATGTGATCTCTTCTGGAGAAGAGGGATGTGCAGATAGTGCCTGAAGTGTCCGACTGAAGGGGCCTGATGAGCTGCCTGTAGTCTGATTTCTCACAGAACTCAGTGGTTTATAGCACCTGCTTTAGTTGGTCAGAGCCCAGCTCCTTTTCATACCTGTTACAATTAATAATACAGTACTCCAGCAAATCATACATCTCAGATTTTAAAAGCAAGCTCATCTGGGAAAACCTTAATTTAAATGGTAGCCCAACATCGCATACCATTTTTATTTGTTAAATATAGTTCAACCAAATTCCAGTTATGTTTATTTTCTCTCATTGCTTTTCTGCCATTAAAAGTGTCATATGATAGCAATTACTTAATGATTGCTAATGTCATGCATGAACCTCACAGAAGGGATGAACCATACAGGAGGCATAAGAGTTTTTATATCTAAATATTTCAGCCTCCCAATTGTTTCTGTCCTAAAACTTTGTGGGACAAATTTATTTCAGAGTTGTCTAGATGTGGTATGTTAAGACTACTTTGTTTTGCAAATTTTATTGTAAACTATCCTTAGCCTTCAAAATTGAGGACATTCAAAGAATTGTATCTGATTTATATTTGCAATTGCAGTTGTGAGGGTCTGAAAACTGTTCGCACTTACAAGGCATGTTGCATGACATCCAATATTAATATGTGTGTATTCAGCTTGTTTGAATTAAATCACGATAGTTGCTCATTCCTCTAGTCAGGACACAATGTAAACAGCTCAAAATTATAAGGGATGAACAGCTCTGTTCCCTCCTGGCCAAAAAGAAAGCATCTTGGGGATGGACCATCATCTTGCTGATTAGTAGCTGGCCATGTGTCGGCTTCGTCGACACATTTCAGAGGATGGGTGGCTTAATGAGGGACAGAATGGAGGAATAATTGATTCCGTGCCATGAGGTTAACCACAAGCGTCTCAGAAATGGCAGCCCTCACTGCTCCAGCAGATGTGCTGGAACTCTGTGCTGTGACTGGAGGTTTTTCAGCACTCCGTTCCCCCCACCCTTCTTCTTGCTGCAAGGCACGCACCCATCCCGCTGCCAAAACTTTTAATAAAAAATAGATTTGCGTTCGCAGTTTCCAGAATCTTTATCAACCTTCCAGCCAAAGTCAGAGTAATAAACCCCGAGAACATCTAAGCGTGTGCTTTGCAGATGATTGATTTTTGCTCTTGGGATGTCTCAGAGGCAGTGGCTCCCACCATTATTTTTATGTGGTGTGTTGCAGGGGACTCCTGAAAGCCCCTTTCCTCCTAGTTGCACAAAACAACTGGGATCACTTTTTGCCTTTGAAGTGAGTAATTTCTCTGTAGAGGATGAGTTTTCCCTTTCTGCAGAAGGTACTTTGTCATTAAGTTTTGGATGAGTATTCTTATATCTTTATTTATGGCTTTCAAAATTTTGTTAGATATCTGAAAGTACCTTAAAAAAAAAATCCCTAAAAAAAAAACAAAACCCTTTCAGGAGANGTTTATCAAATGCAAACTGTTCTGTGAATGAGTGTGGAATGAGGACAATCTAACTTTGAAATGCTATCCAGCTGTTTATAATTCCCCTTAATCTGAGATCTATAATCTCACTTGAAGAACTGGGATCACATGTGTAAACATTCCTCGTTGCTTTGGTGTAGAGGAAAATGGGTTAATTTATCAGCTTTATTACCTGTCAGTTTAAACTATTTTGCCTCACTTTTCACTGGCACCCAGAGAGTCCATTCCCATCCCAGGAGGAGGCTGACAGTGTGCAGCTGAGGGTGGTGCTGAGGAGCTGGAAATAAAGAATATGTAAAGTTAGGGCCTTAAGCACATGTTTGTCCATGTTCTTGATCTGATTGAGCTAAAACCTGTACCAAGTTGAAGCAAAGCTGATGGTACTGCAAGAGAAGCATTTGTGATTTTGTAGCTCTAGTTTAAAGCAATGCATTTGCTTTGTGTATAGAATCTTCAGGAGCCTTATTTTTGAGCAGTGTCTAATGTATATATTTCGTTGATCCTTGTAAGGAAATATGCTCAGCTGGGAAAGAAATGAACAAGTTCTCCAGTCTTTCTTTCTGCAGGGCTGCTGACATGCAGGGAAGGCTTTGGTGGGAATCCTTATTAATAGGAGAAGGTCATTGGCATTGAGGGCAATTCCAGGAGAATTAATGATCTTGACCTTAGGAAGTGCTGAGCTTCTCCAGACATTCTTTGCTCTAGCTCCAGAATATTTCTGAGTTCCTTTTATATTTTATATTTTATGTCAATGGAATGGCATAATTTTAACATTAACAAAAACATTTGTTCTTAACTTGAGATTTTTTTGAGCTCGCTGCAAGGAGGAGCACGAATAGAGCAGATACTGTGCTGCTGTAATAGCGCTCAGTGTATTTGTAAGCCTTCTGGCATTAATCTAGATATACTAAAGGTAGAAGTTTCTCCCGTTTATCTAGAAGTGCTTATGTCTGTAAGAGTTTTACCTGGATTTGAAGTGAGGCCATTTTTTAATTTGATGGGTTTTTTCCAACTTTTTTCAGTTGTTGTTCAATATAAGAATTTACTGTCCTCTTTTTCCCTTTTATTTGTGTAAATTAAGGATAACTTGGTAAATTACTTCACAGCCCTGATGGCTGTGCAGTTGAGTGACAGTGTGAGGTTGAATTGACATTACTGACTCTGCCATGAGTAAATAGTTTCATATGGATNTTGTGAAAAATGTCTTCAAATATTTTGAAAAAGCATCTCTTTTTATTGCTCTTTCTTCCATACAAGGTAGGGTGAATACTGTATTCAGACATTTGTTTATGTATTATTATAATATATATATAAAATATATATTAATATATATATNTGGCACCCAGAGAGTCCATTCCCATCCCAGGAGGAGGCTGACAGTGTGCAGCTGAGGGTGGTGCTGAGGAGCTGGAAATAAAGAATATGTAAAGTTAGGGCCTTAAGCACATGTTCGTCCATGTTCTTGATCTGATTGAGCTAAAACCTGTACCAAGTTGAAGCAAAGCTGATGGTACTGCAAGAGAAGCATTTGTGATTTTGTAGCTCTAGTTTAAAGCAATGCATTTGCTTTGTGTATAGAATCTTCAGGAGCCTTATTTTTGAGCAGTGTCTTATGTATATATTTCGTTGATCCTTGTAAGGAAATATGCTCAGCTGGGAAAGAAATGAACAAGTTCTCCAGTCTTTCTTTCTGCAGGGCTGCTGACATGCAGGGAAGGCTTTGGTGGGAATCCTTATTAATAGGAGAAGGTCATTGGCATTGAGGGCAATTCCAGGAGAATTAATGATCTTGACCTTAGGAAGTGCTGAGCTTCTCCAGACATTCTTTGCTCTAGCTCCAGAATATTTCTGAGTTCCTTTTATATTTTATATTTTATGTCAATGGAATGGCATAATTTTAACATTAACAAAAACATTTGTTCTTAACTTGAGATTTTTTTGAGCTCGCTGCAAGGAGGAGCACGAATAGAGCAGATACTGTGCTGCTGTAATAGCGCTCAGTGTATTTGTAAGCCTTCTGGCATTAATCTAGATATACTAAAGGTAGAAGTTTCTCCCGTTTATCTAGAAGTGCTTATGTCTGTAAGAGTTTTACCTGGATTTGAAGTGAGGCCATTTTTTAATTTGATGGGTTTTTTCCAACTTTTTTCAGTTGTTGTTCAATATAAGAATTTACTGTCCTCTTTTTCCCTTTTATTTGTGTAAATTAAGGATAACTTGGTAAATTACTTCACAGCCCTGATGGCTGTGCAGTTGAGTGACAGTGTGAGGTTGAATTGACATTACTGACTCTGCCATGAGTAAATAGTTTCATATGGATAAGGTGGACACAGATTAGGATTGAAAAACTTTCAAACTGAAGCTTGGAGACACAGAACAACAAGCCAAGATAATTGTATGGTAAAGTAGGAGGAAGTCCCAAGCCTGTTTCATTGACCAATCATAAAATTAAACTCACTATCATCAAACTAAGGTAAATAGAGTTGTGCTAAGAGATAGCAGCTGTTTGAGTGGCATAATAAACTCTGAAGAATGGCAGTAAAATAGCCTTAGATCTGCCTGCTCAAGCAGTTCAGACATGGGCTGCTACAAAATACAGCCAAGTCAGCTTCTTCTGTACCTTTGATTATTTGTTTCTCCTTTTTTTTTTTTATTATGGCGTGAAGCCCTCCCTCCTCCAGACACAGTACCAAAGGCAGTGCACCCCATCAACATTTACTGTCAGTGTTATTCACTGCTCTGTTACTGCCTAAACCCTTCCAAAATTCTCAGACTGGTACATGCTGAGGTTCTGCTACTGGCTCATCTGGAAAGAATAAAGTAAATGAAATATACTTTCATATCATCTTTATATGTCTTCCCCAGCTGTTCTCCAGAGTGCTCCTTCTGCAAAAGATCCGTGTAGGAGCACTTTCTATGTATCAGTCCTGCAGTCACTGACAGCTGTTGCAGGATTCTTTCAAAGCCATCTTTTTTAAAACAATGCAATTTTTTCCTGTTTGTAGATCACTATTCGTTTTCAGAAAGAGTGGATGAAGCTAAGTGGTTTTGCATGTAGATGCTTATCCTGGGTTTTAAGTGTTCTATTTGTAAGTTGCTTCTTCACTTACAGCAATGCTCACCACTGAAAATTATTTTTTTCTGCCAAAATATATTGAGGTAAGCTCTTAGAATTGTGCATTTTCACATCTACCTCAATCTGTCCAAAAGCTCTTACATATGGAATACTGAATGCTCATTGAAGGAATAAAAATCTGCTTTGTATTGATAATAGGCAAGGGAGGAAAGGAGTTCTTTGAAAAACAATAAAATTTGTTTTCCATCTTCTTCAGTTTAAAAACCATGGAGTGGGGTGGATGGGTGTGTGTGTGTGGACTTTGCTTGTGGAATGAGGACTAAAGAAATCCCATCATCCCAGATCTGGAAGAGGCTTTTGTAGCTCACATGTGTATGAATTGCCAAAGCATCAGTTTGTGCAGGTGTAATGTGGGCAGTCTCTGATCTCGAGAGTGACCCTTGACAAAGCTACAGGGTGCTCACTGTGACTAACTGTGCCATTGATGGGAGTTCCTTTTGCTCGCAGTCAGGAAAATAGTCTTCTGATAAGACTAAAAGGTAGGAGTTCCCCTTTGGGTTCTAAAGCATGTGAGTAGTAGCTACAGCTCAAGTCCCCGGACAGTAGATTGTCTGGATTGTCTTTCTTCTGCATTTCTTTACCACAAACCCCAAGTATTTCTCATGTATTGTATGGTTTCTGTGTTTTGAGAGTCTCTAAAACCTTAGAGACAATTTAATACAAATTAAAAGGTGATTCAGAACAGCCCCTTCTTCAAAGAAATAAACCTCAGGATTTGGGCTTCTTCAGGACTCTTTCCAAAGGGATTATAGCTTTAGAAGTGGAGATCACTGAACATTTTATGCGATTACTTCACTCCACAAGAGTCCCTCTATCTTTATTCCAGCACATTTAACAGTGTTTGGAATCACTGACTTTGATTTCAGTGCAGTGAAGAAAGAGGATTAAATTGATACAGGTAGAAGTGAAATTTTCTCTTGGTGAAATACACCATTTTGTGCCAAATTAAAAACACATGGAGGAGCTTGTATGTCTGACACTTGTCTTTTTACTTGTCCCTGAAACAGAATACTACAAGAAAAGTAAATGGAGTTGGAACTCGTGGAAAGCTTGAATTTTCTCTCATTCAACTCAACAGGATTAATGCCATAGATTTCCAAACAGAGGAATAATCAATCCATTCTCCTTAAGAGAATAAATCAGACCTTTGTAGCATGTCTGAGTAAATAGATTGCATCCAACACTAGTTTTAACTGTATGATTTTAATTTTATTTTCTCAGGAGGTTGTATCAAGGTAGAAGAATTTAATTTAAGGTATTAGTAGGACAGAGATGTCTGCTGAACTGATTTTTTCCGAGTAAATACATCTCCACCCCATTTTTTTCATGATTCTGTAATTTTCTAGGGGCAAATTTATCTTAGAACTTGTTTATGCTATCTTCATAATTTTTGATGTGCACTTTACGTGATTGGTTTCTTGTTGTCGTGAAGTCTCCTTAACCAAAGAATGAGATGTTTCCTTGTTGCCTTCCCCCAGCCTCTGTTTTACTTCTAGATGGAGAACAACATTGCTAACTACAACTCCTCTTCCTATTTACTTAGAGGGATTTTCACTTATAATGATAAATTAAGTAGGGTTTATTTCTTTTTATTCCTGCTGGTATGATCCAAGAATGGAAGGTAGCTGGTACTGACTTTCTGGTGTGGCTGTTATACTCTAGTCCTGAATCTGTGTAGGGAGAAGGATACCCATGTTGTCCAGGCTACTTCAGAAAGAGATGGGAGTCAAATACTATTGCTAAGAGCTCATCCCTCCCCGTGATTTATTAAAAGCAGCCTAGTTTCATGTCTTAGGCTCTGAATTGAGTAACTGGGGGAGTATGTATCTGTGTATCCCACTTCTGTGCAATGTCTGAAGGCTAAGGAGCTGCCTTTGTTACCTCTCCTACTGGCACTTCTACAGGAGAAGGAAAAAAGTCCAACTCATTTTTAATCATCTAATGTGTCCCCTTTGGATACAGAATTCATTGAGTCATAAATACAGTGCATGGCCTTTATTAAAGAGTAAATGTAAGTTTTAAACCACACCTATATATGCTGTTGCTTGGATTGACTGTGTGCACAGCCTAACATTTCTCCTTGTCATCCCGATTATTAAAGTTAATTTCTGCCATTTTTCCTCTTCACTTCTGTTTGAACAAAGGCAAAGTTTGTGCCACTCAGTTGAGAACACCCTTCTCAGACCTCAAGCAGCTACCACAACGCTTTGTTCACCACCTCAAATTCTCTTCTTATGCAGAGGGGATGGTAACACCCCAGGGAATCAGGTACTGACTGTGGCAGCAAACTCGGGCCCTGGTGAAGCTGAAGGGCTGTAAGGCAAGGAAGGAATTTGTTAAGAAGTTCTCACTAATCCCTGGATTTGGAGCAATGATGGAATAAACTGCAAACCTTTTGCTTCAGGCACTGGAGCAGATGACTTTTCTAATAAATAATATTGTTTTGACTGTTATTGAGCTCCTTTGTGTTAGTTATAGTTTTGGTTTTTTTTTTTTTTTATTCTTTTAAAAGAATATTGATTTCTTTGTACCTTACTGGTGCAGCTTTTGCATGGGCGGGTGTTTTTGTGTTCCTTCTCCTCTCGTTTATTATGCCAGCGTGTCTTTTACTACATATCCAAGAACAGCTTTTATTTTTGTCATTTTTAAGCTTCACTTTCTATTTTTTACAGTTAAGTGCATTTTTTATGTTGTAGGTCACCTGTCACATTTTGCCAGGGCAATATCTCCACACTGGAAGTAATTCAGCCCCTCTGTTTAATTTCTTGCTAATGTCTGGAAGATGTTATCTAGGTTAGCCAAGCTGAGGGACACAGTGTCCTTTCCTAACTTCTTTGAGCTGAGAAGCTTTTGGCTATCTCACTGCCCCTTGGCGCGTTATCTTGTCTGGATGTTACAGATAGTTATCTGAAGTGTGAACTGGCCAGATGAACTACTGCCCGTTGTAAATTGTTTAAATTTCTGTGCTGCATTGAATACCGCTTAAAATGTTTGGTCTTTAAAGAGGACCCACTTGCTTCAGATGCTGTGAATGGGGCAATGAGAAATTCATTCAACATCTCTGATGAAAGTCCTGCCCAATTATTTGTTGATTCCCAAATTACTTTTAAACCAAATTCTCCAGAGGAGATATGTAACATAATGAATTTCCTTTGCTGCAGTATCTGTCATCCTTTACTACCTGGTATTTGATTGTTTATAATGTGTGTGTTAGACTTAGGAGTGGGAGTTTGGAAGCGTGGTGTGTTCATACCTATTCAATAACATATTTTTCAGTATATATCACATGTGAATGGAAAAAAGGAAACACAGCACAATGTGCATGTTGTGGGTGTCTCTTGCAGATGTTGAGCCTATCCATAAGAAGAGGTTCTTGAGAAAGTTTTATTAATGAAGGTTGCATCATTGCTTTTTTATAGTTGCAGCTGCTCAGGGTGAAGGCAACTCCCAAATCTCTCATACACTTGTTGAAATACAGCATGATTTGTTGGTGTATATAAATTTATGCTATTTATTTCTCATTTGACTTCATTTTGCTTTCTGCCACAGCCCTCTGGAGTAACGTGAAACAAAAGTAAAAGGCCTGTTCTGATGTAATGATTGAGTAAAATGTAACAGGATAGTAATAGTCAAATTAGATCCTCTTGCAGCTCATTGCCAGCAATAGTTGTTCGTTAAATCAAAGCAGAATGGAAGTGCTGAGCTATGTGCTTGCTTGTTGTATTCCTCTCTTGAGAAGGTGGTGGTGTGACCCAGATCCTTATGATCATCATCTGCTGCTTGCTAACTTACTCTGAGGAGTAAGTCTTAATGGCATATTACCTGTCTGTGATCCATCTGCTTTGGGAAATAGCTTCCTTCTCTTATGCTACATTGCTTTGGGGCTATTAAGGAAAGGAAGAGTCAGGAGACTGCTACAGGAAAAGAACAAAAGACAAATATTTTCTACATTAAATACAGATGGGGTGTACAGATTTTGGAGCAAACTGTAGCCATGATACCAAGCTGTTTGTCTCCTGTAGGCCAGAGTGCATGTGGTAGGATGAGAGTCTGAGAATGAAAGGGGGGTGGGCTCCCTGTGAATCCTGAGTTGTGTCTGTCTGCATACCAGTTTAAATAAAGACTGTCACTTTATTACTCCATAGTTTTATTATTTTCTTGTCCATTGAAGCAGTAAGAAATAATAGACTACAGGTCAAAAAAAAAAAAAAAAGAGTACTCTGAATTATACATACCTGCTTTGGGTAACATCCAGCTCTGTCAAGGAATTTGCTAGCATAAAGCCCTGTACAATATGACTAATTTAGTGAACTGTGAAGAGAAAGTAATTTCCATTTGCCTTACCTATTGAAAAGTTATCCATGTATCCCTTCTTTTTGATAAGTGCTTTCATAGGGAAATTCCACTACTTTTGTGGACCTGTTCTAGGATGTTATGCATCCAAAGTGTGGAAAATGGAGAGCTGGTCAAAGCAAATGAATTTTGTTGTTGATTGCATTTCTATTTATGCCTCTTGTTGTGATTCAGACCTGCACAAGTGTTTTGGAGGGAACAAGTTTGAGTCTTATGTAAGGAAGTGTCTCTCTCTTAGAAATCTTGGTGCTTACTTTTTTTGGTAAATTATTGTAAAGAGACAGTGAAATAGAGTGTTTTGGTGGATATTAACTTTTAATGAGCTTATACAATAGAGCCTTTCATAGCTGTAATTCCTTAGCTCTACATGGATAATGAAAATGTGAATGTATTTAACTTGCTATACATGCTATCAGATAATTTCCAAACACTTAAAATCAGTAGATTTAAAATTTATTATGCTAAGAAATTGCTTGGAACATAAAATCTTGGATAGTAACTACACTTCATGCTAAGTAGACGTCATCTGGTTATGTTGAAATGTAAAGACTTAATTTGGGTCTTGCTGAAAGCAGTGGCAGAAGTACTGTTGGCTTGGCTAAATGCAGACCTGGGACAATGGGAAGGATCCTGGAGTTGGGAGACAGCAAGGTCTGCCCTGGGAGGTAAAAAAAATGAAAGTCACTGTTAGAGGCTGGTTGAGTATTTTAGGGATTGTAAAAGACTTGAAATGGCTTAGGAAATTCTTTTACAGATAGAGATGATGAAATGGGTTAGCATTTAGGAAGGATTTGTAGGGAGTTGAAGACATTGTATCAAAGTAAGAAACAACACTAGGACACAAAAAGGAATCCTGTGCAGGAGGGAAAGTAAGAGTGGCATTGTCTTGGCGAAGAACTTCAAAAGAGATGGCGACTGAGAAGTATGAAAAGAGGCTGGAATTTGAATAAATGGATGAAAAATGTAAAACCAGGCTAGAAGAAGAGAAGCAAACAGCCCAATTTCCTTCTTTGTTCCCTGATGTGTATATATATTGCTCACTCAGGAAAGACTTTGCACTTTTTGAGGGAAAACAATTGCCATGCCGGAACATCAATTTCCAGAAGGCAGTCTCCCTGGGATCAGCACTACATGCTACAATCCAAAACCTTTCTAATATGCTGGGCCTGAACTATAGTGCATGAATTGACCCCGTTTTGAAGAATGGTATTCTCAGTCCTTATCCCAGAGTATAGATTGACTAGCTTTTAGTGAAATGAGGAATAGGAGAAGTGATGGTTTTACCAGAATTGCAATTTAATATCTCATAGATATGATGAGCAGTTTGAATGAAGTGTCTTTTCACTTGCCATTGTTGGAAATTCATTATAGCAGATATTAAAAATGTACATGAATTTATTGCTTTATTCCCAAACTACTTTTCTGTGTAGGGTAGCTGCTTCAGAATGAGGAGAAAGGGGTGTGCTGAGTAGCCTAAATCACAGAAGATGAGTAAAGCAGTGAAATCATAAGGCGCGATCCTGCTTTTCAGGGAGAGTTTGATTGTTGAGTTAAACACATGCTTCTGCACCTTTATGTGCTCAGAAAAAGAAAAAGATAATAGTGTTAATTAGAAGGCAGAAGGAAAAACCCATTTTAACAGACTGAGCTCTGAAACAGACTTGAGATGTGAACTTCTTTTAGATTTTCTTGGGACTCTTTTCGCTGAATCTCCTATTTGGAGTACAGTCCCATCACTGCATATGCCATCAAGACCAAGACCTTTGTTGGGTAATCTTTCTCTTTCATCTATGTAGACTGTGAATGCAGCCCTCGTCTTGTCCTGTTCAAGGTTTCAAATCTGTGAGTGAAAAAACCCTATTTCTGTTTAAGATTAATCTTGACCTTTGCTTGAGTGTGAAAAGGAAAAAGGAGTATGTCTTGCTTACTATTTTACTGTCAACTTCCTTCAGATTCTGTATATTTTTCCTTGAATATCTTGGACAAAGTCTGGTGTTCTGGCTCTGCATTTACACTCTGGTTCCATGATGTGTGTAAGACAGTGCATGACCTTTTTCCTAGTGGAATGAACAATAAATATAGTCTGATGTGTAGAAGTTACCCAATAGTACAAGGAGCCTCATCAGCAGGATCATCATCTGCTTTTGTGTTTAAGATTAATGAGGAAACTTGTTCAGTTGCACATAGTCCATCTGAAAACAATAAAGGCAGAACTGCTATGAACCAAGCTATTAAAAAAAATTAAAATCCTCCTCATTTCATTTGTTGAAAAACAAGGAAAAAGGATAGACATATGGCCACCCACTTGGTCGTGCAAATTGTAAGAAGTGAAAATAACTTGTGACAGAATTGCCTGGAGGTTTTGTTTAGCCTATCACACATGGCCTTAATAAGACTGTGAAACAGTTTCTTTACCCCCTCCAACCTACTCAGCCCCTTCTGCTGTGGAATCTGCAAAGCCTTTTTCAAATTAAGTGTGCACTGTTTTCCTTTTAAGTTTCAGGAGCAAGTGGCTGAGAAAGACATGCTGAGAGATTGGAAACAATCTGCATCGGCAACAAAGGGAGATGCCTGCTGCTCTGTAAGCAACATAGAAAATATGCCAGCCATGCAGCAAGCAGGGATTCCAGGGCTGGCTGATGTTTGTTTGTCCTGTGCACTAGCCTTTCTCAGACACCTATGGGGAGGAGGGTGGATTTAAAAGCCCTTGGAAAACTGCTGTGGTATAAGTCATGTTTTATTGGCACGTTGTCTGGGATTTGGAGCTGACGTTTACCTTTTGAGCCTAGATAATAAGTTTTTTGGAAGTGCTGTGCCTGAATTCCCTGTGCAAGGAGAGGTGAGTAGGTATGTGTTTGGTGCTGGGGATTTGCCTGCTCAACACACCATTATCAAAGCTGTCATTCTGTCACACTGGAAGAAATTAAATAGGGCCCTTTGTACGTTCTGATGAAGAACTGATGGTATCAGAAATAACCTTGGCAGCAGTTTTGATTGGTCATAGGGGAGCAGCTTTTGCATCCTAAATATGCATGGATCACTTAACCAAGTCAAGGCGTCAGCTGGTAAAGTTATCTGACAGTGAACACGAGCAGTAAATCATAGAAACGGTAGGGTTGTCACAACCAGATGGTTCAAGAAAGATAATGCAGCAGTTTCGTGCAAGAGTATGAACTTGGCTTTTCTTGTGGAGACATAAAGTCTTTGAAGGAAGACAGTGAACAGTTCAACACATGTCTGTAAGCTAGATGAACAGGTAGGCATAGGGGAAAGTCCAGTAGTCGCTTCTGTTTTGCTGCTGGACACATCCTGTTAAACTTTTTCTGTGTGTGGGTTGGTATAAATGTCCTTAGGCTTGAAAGCTTTGAGTACAGCCTGTGTGTTATGGAGGATGTGCTCGCTGATACGTGCACAGGTCAGTAATGTTCTGCACACACCAACATCTTTCTCTGCAGGGTTTACCTGTATTACCTTGTTTAAAACCACTGAGGGGGGAGCAGAGTAGGTGTCAGCAAGGAAGGAGCCAGGTCCCTGCCAGCAGCCCCTGACCATGTGTGTTTTCTGGCTGCCCCACAACACAGTGGGAAGCAGCAGGGACTGTGGTACTGGCTGCTGCAGTGCTGCATTGGGATCAGCTCACAGGCTGGAGAATGAGGGAGCTTGTTCCTCCCAGACCCCTGGTCCATTGTCCAGAATGTGTTCCCCAGGTCGAGGATTTTGGCTGTGGTGAACAAATGAGCAGGTAGCATTGCAGGGCTGTGGCATATTAGTAGCTTGAGAACGAGCTATAAGCTCTTTCTTCCAACCTGGAAGAGATCAAGCATGTAAATGATGTAACCTAATTTGAAAAAAAGGGCAATATTCCAGAAGATATTTAAGCTTTTCTGTTCTATTTTAGTCCTGCCCTTGCCTTGCTTGACACTGATGAACAACCAAGTAATGAGAGAAATGATGACCCATTTGGACATGGATGTCCAAAAAAAAAAGCAGTGTGATCATCTAGGTCTTTGCACTAATGTGTAACAGTTCTGCCATGGAATAGCTGAGGTTCATGTAGTCATAAATAAGGAAGAACTATTGACCCACTGGAATCAGAAAGTTTTGCCACTTATATGATAATGTGTGGGGCTTTATGGATGGGATGAAAGGTACTCCTGAAAGGTGTCGGTACTTCTGTGCTGAAAATACAATGTGCTGTCCTTAAGCTTCTCTGTGCCCATCCTCTGTGAGGAAAAAATCCAGCTACTTTGAATGTCACACAATTTGATAATTGATTCAAATAGAAAATAAGGTGGTATAGTGCAGGGGCATGAATTCATGTACAAGTGCAGTTGGAGAAAATAGCCAAGGCTCGTTATCACTCTCCTTTTTCTTGCCCCTGGAACTCATTTTTTATCAAATGCCTATGTTGAAATTAATACAGAGAAGATTTTAGAAAAACAAAGCAATACAAAGAAGAAGTTACATAGGACTTGAAGAAACAAGCTTCTTACCTCACTGATAGAACATCAGAAATGAGCACGTACTTAAAATACACCAAGTTAGATGGTACGTAGCAATATAAATGGATTTATTTTATCACTAACTAAAAAAGACCTGTCAGCACAATAAATGTGATGATAGAATTTTATACCAGATCCTTTTGTAATTTCTCTGTTGATGCAGCTCAGAACTGTCGATCCTACAGGGTATTTAATAACAAGTTTTGTCCCAGGAATCAGAGGATTGGCTTAAAGTTAGATTCTTTTTCTTACTAATTTGTTGTTGTCTTTAGGAAGATTTAACACTTCTAGTTGTCAATCACATTATATTTTTAAAGGTTCATCTGCCATTACAAGGGCTCAATTTTTAATTACTTTTTTTAATAGTAAGAAGAGAATTTGACATCAGGGATTGATATTAGAAAGATGAGAGGGATAAAAATGAAGCACGTTGGTAGTAATTTGAGGCTGTCTTCTTGGTACCTGTATATGGAAACAGTGCAGCTCTAATTAAGGATAGGTTTCAAACTAATGGAAGGTAAATGTAATGAATTTAAATATCTGAAATTCTCAAACATATTATATGGCTTGGTCTGTCTACTCAAAATGTTCCTTGCCAGAATGTGCCAACTGGAAAACTTTTGCAACCAATATGCTGATAATAGATATAAAATGCATTTGCTTTACACGGAATCCTGAAACTTGTTTCTTTTGCACCTGACACAGAATCTCTTCTGGAAATAGGCAGGTCAGGGAAATGCCTTAGGAAGAAGCATCTATAAGTTTTTCTGTTTCTTCAGGGATGTTTACACAACGTGTGTTTTTATATGTCAGGAAGCAAAGTCTAGGTGAAAAAAGTTCAACTATTCCCAGTGCACAAAGCTGCACTATTTAGCACTACGCTCAAATTATTTTAGCATAGGTTAGTAATGCATGCAACTTGAGAAGAGGAGAAATACCTGGAAGTGGAAACTGAGAAATAGAATGGAGTGAAAGAAATTTTTCTTCGTTTGTTCTACTTCCTGTAGGTAAAGCCCTTAAATGATTGACTTCCAATTGACCCCCAGCTCTACTCATTCTTTGTCTTTTTGTTGGTAATAACACACAGTTCAAAATTCACCTGTAGTCCCAGCACTCCTTGTTGTTTTTTTTCTTTTCTGGGATGGCAAACATGCTGAGGAGACTCTGAGAGCTCTGTTGCCCTTGGAGCATTGGCTGGTATGGTTTGTGTGCACCAACAGTGAGGTGGGATCATGGCTGTGCAAACCCTCCCTGCTTCATTGAGGTGTAGCAACAACAGTTGATGGCTCAGCACGTGGGCTTTGAGGGGTTGGTTTCTGTGCCAGCTGTCTCTCAGCAATAGAAAAAAAGCACAGTTTTAGTAGGAAGGGGCAGTGGTTAGCGGGAAGCTGGATTCTCCGGGCCAAGAGTCAGATAAACTTGGCTCCCTTGTTGCACTTTACATTTGCAGTTCTTGTGCTACTGATGTTTATTCTGGACTTTTAGTCTTTCAGAGTGCTATTTTATTGTAAACTGGTGCCAAGTTTGATTACAAAGACTTTAAAACTTTCTAATTCAAGAATCAGAGAGTTACAGTCCTACACATGCTCACACCTAAAGCAAAAATATTTCTTTTAGTCGGGCTATGCTTTTTTAACATTTCATACCTTTAAATAAAAAGTGTAGACATTTTAATACCTTACTCATTTTCTCCTTTTCCTTCTGGGAAAATTACTTTGTAATTCCTCAAAACTGAGGAATAAAAACCAAAATTATAGAATTAAAAAAAGAAGAAAAGGAAAATGAAGAATTGAGGAACAAGGAGAGAGTGGGAGTTGCTATTTCTTCTTGTTGTGCTTAGTAACGGAACGGGGAGGACAAACAAATTGTTGAATTTTTAATGTTAATGCGAAATACAGAACTTTCATGAAATCTGGTTTTGAAGGCAGACCATTTTCAATTAAATTTCCCTCGGCTCTAGCTCTAACAGCTTTTGCCTTCACCTGTCCAAGAAGAGGAGGCTTTAAAGGCTGTGATTCGCACCGGTCCAACACCATTTACAAGCACGTGACTTCAAATATTTTCAAGTAGTCCTTTTAAGATCAGTTTAACTGATGTCCTACAGGACTGTTGGTGCAGCTAAAGTTAAGTACGTGATTAAGTGCTTTGTTGGATCCAAGCCAGAGCACTTAACACCTCGCAGAACACACTTCTTAGTCTGAGTATGTGCAGTCATGGGGACTTGTCTCTTTTTTCAAAGGAAAGAGAAATTTTGCGATTCCAAACTCACTGTTCTTCCTTGCTTTCCTTCTTTTGCTGTACTCTTTCTAAGCCCCCTTCTCTTTGAACTCCCCTTCTGAACATAAAAATACCAAAACGCACATGCTCTTTATTTTTTGATTGTGCGCAGGTGAATGTTTTCTTCTCTCCAGCTGTGTAGAAACCAGATGTCAACTCCGCAATGTTACTTTTTTATTTCCTAATTGATATTCAAAAATGGCTTTTCCGTATGATTCTTTGTTAAAAGTGAATATCTAAAAAAAAAAAAAAAAAGAAAAAAAAC
>VXBX01009454.1:63147-80616 GCA_013400415.1 Scytalopus superciliaris
AAAAAAGGAATGAAAGCCCAGAGACTCATGCCTTTTCTATTACAATACTTTTTTTTAACAGCAGACTGTAGCATACGTGTTGTTTTCCTGGGACACAGATAGTTTGCTTAGGTGTTTAGAATGTGATAATGCTGGTTTGCATTTACAAGGACTAATAACAGAGATCCAGGAACAGACAAACATGATGGGGGATTTCCATTGTCTCAGCCAGCTGTGCAAAAAGTGGAAGAACTAAACAATACTTACAGTATGTTCTAAAAATTAAAAAATCCTGGACAACTGGACTTAAACACTGCTTGTTCTGCAAATGATTTTGGATAGGAAAAATTCAAGCAGTTTTAGTGCTCTCATCAGATGGGTTCCTGGGATCAATTATATTTGGTAATCAAGGTGGATTTTACAACATTCCTATAAAATAAATAAATTTATGAGAGGAAAAACTATTACATTGCCATATTGTTCATAGACCTAGAGTTTTTGTTTGGGTGACTCCATTGTAAAGGTTTTGCTCATCCCATGCCAATTAGGTAGAGTCTTTGTTTTCTGCACGGGTTGCCTGTGTTCTTTGCCATGGGCCTTTGCCTCATCATCTGAGAAGGTGTAACTACAAATTGTTATTTTATAGTTATGTGACTGTATGATAATGTTAGCTGGCACATAACATGGACACAATTAAATTGAAGATATTCTATTGGAAAGCTGTTTGCTTTTATTAACCTCTTTTGGTTAGATCAACTGCTGTGTTTCAGAAGTACTAGCGACCTTCACCTCTTCCAGCTCCTCTGGTACAAAGGCTAAGTTGTATCTTTTTTTTCCTGGTGTAAGCAAAAGCATACTCAGGTCTGGCTGCAATACTTAACAGAGCACAGAATTTAAGGACAAACTGTGATACCCTTATTTGCACTGGAGAAAATTTTACTGTGTGACTAGTTCTAGTACAGTCTACCAGAACCCAGCCTTTCCTCTAGCTGCAAGTCTGATACTTCTGCTAGATTTAGGTCCCTATGCAGTTTTGCTGCTTTAAGGAACATCTGTCTCTTCCTTGACTGTCTGGAGCAGGTACACTGATCATCTCTGCAGGTTTGCTATTGCCAGCCTGTATCCCTTTGCTGCATTTCATTACTCACTTCTGAGTAATCCTGGTGATGGGGATTTTTCACTTCAGTGCAAACTGTAAAGGTTCTCCACCTCTGCGTTGATGCAACTTTGACTTGTACCTTTGCATCTTTTTCTCTGCAATCATAAACGTGTTCTGTGCAGTAGTTGCTTCCCTCTGGAGCTGCAACTCGATGCATGTTAAGCTGGCCTGCGCTGATTTTGAACCTAAGGAGTGACACTCTTCATAGTTCTTGCATCTTGTCCCCCAAATTCTGAACACTTTCACAGTTGTTGATGCTGATTACAGTGTATTTTTTTGCAATTCTGGCTTTGAAATCTGTAGTTCCTTTTACCTCTTTTGATTTCTGTAGAGCATTTTTTGTTTTTACTGGCATCTGTAATGGCAGAGGATTATTCGTCTTCGAAAAACCAGTTCATTTTGCCTGGCAAGTTCCATGTGCCTTGTCAAGAGTGGCTCTGGGTCATTTAATAGCGTCTACTGGAATGTTGTGATCCTAGTTGTGATGCCTGGTCTGTCACCAGAATCAATTTTTCTGTACTTCTCTCTGCAGGCTTACACTGGCAGCACAGTTCTTTGCTTTTGCCTTCTCACTGGACTCTGCAAAGTGTATGTCTTTTTACATTACATTTTCTTCGCATGGAGTGCATTTCCCTTTGGATTCCTGTGTTGCCATTTCATAGTCAGCTCCCTCTGCCTGAACGAGCTAAAAACCTCTCCCAAACCTCAAGTGCTTCAAGATGTGCCACTGTCAGGCACCTTCTGACAGACTCCTGTGATGTTCTTTTCAGATGAGGCCACTGACAAGAGCCCATTGAAGAGAAAAAAAGAGAATGTCTGTTACATGGAGAAACCACTCATTCACTACTGATAGGGGGCTTAAGAATAACTATGCATCTCATCCCTGTAGACAATATAAAAAAAGCCCACCATAAAAAGTGAAACTGTGTTTTTAGTTTTCAACAGGACTGCGTTAAAAACCAGTTACATGTTCCTTCATTTTAATGGCAACATCCAATAAAGGGAGGTGCTTGTGTGTTAGCATCCTAATGGTGTTTTTCAGGTATTTTATATTAACTAAATTGAACTAACACGTCTTAAAAAGAAATCTGTTTTGGCCGCCAGGACAGGAATATGAAAGCAACTAATTCACTGCATGGCTGGAAAATAGCAGAACATCAAATGTAGTGGGAGTCAGTGTTACTTTTGCAGATTTTCTTACATGTGCAGTTAAATTATATGGGAAGGTAGATATTCTCGGGAAATTGAATTGCCACAAGGTGAGGGAGACAAGGCTGGCATTATTCTTAGGTATTGAACTGTGATCAGTAAAGTTTGCCTCACCTCTTGGACTTTCTCATCTGGAATATTGACAGATTCTGTGCAGGAGGACATGCTTTACTAAAGAAAAAAATACTAAAAAATCTGCTTTGTCCATACTAAAGTATAAAGATTAATATTCCAGAATTAATTAATTTTAACCTGAAATGAAGGTTGGGCAATACTGGCAGTACTCACTGTGTGTTTGTCTCCTTCAGCCAATGCAAATTAATGATGGAGATTGGAAAAAAGTTCGGGAGTGCAATGCCCCAGTTGGTAGCATGAAGGCCTTGGAAAAATAGAGGTGCTGGCACTACCCTGACAGGCTGGTGGCAATTCCTTGGCTTGGGTTACTCCCTGATGAATAAGAGGTGTCAGCAACTCTAACAGGTTCTCTCTGAAAGCCAGACAGCTGAATTTTGCATCTGGACTAGCCCACCCCCAGAGTGCTCTGTGGTTCCTCAGTTTTTTATCCTCCCATGACACTTGATGTTGGGCATGTTGTGTGCTCCTGTCTCTGGCTTTCAGTGTATATTGAGGGGAGGAAGCCAGAGGAGGAGGTGGGGAGCAAGGAGTGATCAGCCTTCTCTGGACTCGTATGTGGCTGCCCGTGGTTTGAGGGTGGTTGGCACAATGCAGACTGTTGCTTGCTATTTTATTAAAAAAAAGTACGTGGATGTTTAAGAACAATAAGCAGCCAAAATGTGCTGCTCTGTGGAACTTGAAATAGGTTTGTCCTATTACCTCAACCACTATCAAAGATAATACAATAGATAGTGACATCTGATGTTTGATTGTTATGTGAAAGCAGATTTCTCAATCTCTTGCTATAAGTGTCTAAAAATGCCATGTCATAAAAGCAATCCTTTTATATTCCTTCTGCTGTATTTATTTTTCTGACTGCCAAAGACTAATCTGGGGAGAGTGAAGAACTGCAGAGAAATTTCCTAAAAAGCTGAAGCAACTTAACAGAGAGAGGGAAGCAGAAAGTGGGCTGTGATTCCTGCCAGCTGGCCAGAGCTCAGCCTCAGCGAGACATCCCGTGCTGCCAACCCTTGGGAACGCGCTGGCAGCCAGTGCCTTACTCAGCCCTCTCACTCCCAGGTGGGGGAAGGCAAGCAAAGAGGTCCTTTCCTTGCTTGGGATTTGCCATGTGATGTATTGGACTATTTTAGATATATTACATTAATATTTCTGGCTCTAAATAGGGAAAGGCTGTGATTAAAATATCCTGGATTCTGTGGTCACATAGTTGGTGTTGGCAATTTCTGTGGTCACATATTTGGTAGCTAATGCCTCTTATGAATTCCAGATTTTTCTCCTCTAGGTTAATTGCGCCTCTGGAGCTAATACGGGAAGGCTGTCACTTGGTCATGTTGCTTTCTCCTTGAAGAGCAGAGCTCTTTCTGTGTTTCTACCATAGATATACCGGTGGGAAAGCAATGGAACATCCCAGTGGCTGTTTCTAGTTTCTCTTTAAAACTGAGCACACATTTCCCGCAGAATATGTTAGTTTGTGCTGTATTGTCAGTATATTGATTTTATGTAAAGCTTTTGCTGAAGAGACTCTTGGTGACCACCATTGGTTTTACTTAGGAGGTGGAATTTCTCATCTTTTCTGAATGAGAAGAACTATGTTCTGAAATATGTTGATGCCAATGAGCTCAAGGAAACTAAGCCTTTTTAAAGAACTCCACTTTTGGTCAGACTGTACATTTTGCTGGCAGAAGTATCCTATTATTTTTAGATGTTTAGAATTTAGCAATATAACAAATTTTGTTTAATTAATCACCAGTATACAATAAATGCTGTATATTTTAAGTGGATTTAAAGTGTACTTGAAAGAAATAATCATTTATGCAGAAAGGAGTACTCTATTTTTCTTAGTTTTGCTGGTACACATAAACTGGTGCGGAAAAAAAAATCAAAGGATATCTCTTGAAAGGTTTAGGCAGTCAAGTTGTGCAAAAGATGCTTTTCACTTACCAGTGCCTACTTGCTCTTGGAAATCTGTATATATAGCCATGAAGGCAGCTGTTTTCTCCTTATGGCAGAAAAAGCCAAACCAGTTTGCTTGTTTAGAGTATTTCTAGCACAAGTGTCTTGAACTTTCCTACTGCTTTTGCATTTCTTTACATAAAACACCCACAACCCTTCTTGATGAGGTGACAAAACATCCAAACACACTGGCTGTTTCTTATGGGATTAATTTCTAGCTCTCTTTTTCTTCATTGTCTCGAAATGCTTCTTTCTGCCTACTAATTACTAAAAGGGTGTGCAATCTGAGAGTATCTGACATTTCTCTGTTTCTTCATATTAGACTGAGACCGCAGTGAAAAAGTAGATGATGATGATTCTTGACTCTTTTCTTCTTTCAAAGTGATGTACTTGGGGGAAGACAGGAAAGGTCTCCTTTGCTTGTATGCAGATTTGTGCTTGTCTATATACGTATCTGTATCTGAGCATGCCATAAACCTATGAAAAACACTGCATTAAGGATAATAAACCTATTTTCTTTCCTCCTTTGGGTTGGATGGAACTCACATTTCAAAATCATTCACTCTACTGGCAGGAGTGAGAAATTTCACTCTCTGAAATGAAAATCAGTGACTTAGCAGCAGTTTGGAGAATTAAGAAAAACCAAAAGCTGCAAGAGTGGGTATGACCTTGCAAAATTTGCAGTGCTCTGTGATTGTACTGGTACATCTGCCATTGGGTCACTGAAAGGCAGAGCCCCTGGAGCATCAACCCTACTATGGTGGCATTAAAGTCCTGCAACTGGAACCTCGTCTCCCCCTTACTGGGATGGGAAATGGCCCCTCAGTCTCCATCTTTGAGATTGTCTCCCCTTCAGATGCTGTGGTTTTGGTGAATAAAGGCGAAGTGTGCAATTCCCATTCTTTGAATTCCAGTTTGAAGATAAGAAAACCTTCTTGAGAGTAATTTTCTAGAGCAACAGTGAAATTACAGGATTATTGTTTTCAGTCCTATTACATCTCTGGGCAGATGGGTCCAATTGCTGAGGAATTTATTTCTGTTTTGTCAGGAAATCTCTTCTGGATTTAATCTTGATGCGGGACATAGTATTACAAGAGATAGACAAGAATGAAATGTGATGGACGGATTGAGAAGAAAGGTAAAAAGAAAACCAGTGAGAATTCATTTTTGTAAGCCAGCAGGACAGAGAGCTGTAATGAGTAAGTGAGAAGAGCACAATAAGAGGTTTGGAAAACACATTTTGTGGGAAGGAAGGCTTCTATTTTAAAATACTTTCTATATTATGTTATGTATCTGGCAGAACTTCTGATTCTTCTAGCTCTAATGAGAACACAAGCCAGTGTCCAGTCTCTGTAAACTAAGAACCGATCCTTTGCAGGGTCTCTCCTCTGCTCCTGATCATTGTTTTCCTTGAAACTTCAGCATGATTTTTTACGATATTACCGTTTTGACTCTTGGTTTGATGATAACAAGGGTCTCTTGTCTTTCTGTAGCTCTCAAATGCTACTTAGTGCTTTTTATTTTTGTAATTCTTTCCAGTATTTTCCAGCACACCCTGTCGAGGAGGTAAAATAATTCAGTGATGTTATTTAATGGATGAGGAATCGAAGGAAAGGGAAGTAAATGGGTCAGAAAGACAAGGCAGTTGGGAATGGAGGCCATTGGTGTATGCAGTGCTGCCTGGCACTTGGGTAACTGTGATGTATTTCTCACGTTTAAAAACTATACTCATGATTTGCTCCTCACTGTAATATTTCTTTCCAAGTTTTTAATTCTTCTTCAGTTTAAAAGAAGCAGGAGGAGCTTATGACTAATTTAGCAAATTTTAGGCAGCTTTTTATTAAGGACAACCTTGTTCCCTAGGAGGTTTTCTGGCATTCTTCCACTCCTTTTGAGACCCTTTTAAGATTCTCTTACAGTGTAAAGGTTTTTTTAATTACTATGCTGTTCATTTTGCCATACAGTATATACTACATTAACATTGCCCTCATCTGTCTCTTGGGGCAGAACAGTAACTCTTATAGGAGCGATATCTGTGGAACTGTATTTTAAGTCATCTTTATGTACTTTGAGTAACTTTCCAAAAAGAAGGTTAAATAAGTGAAAAAAAAAGTATTATCAGAGGAATAATCTTTAATAAAGGCAGTATGGTCTGCTAGTGAGGGAATAAATTTTATTTTTTAATATATCTCATAAGTAAGAAGGCATCTACAGTGAACTTAAGTTACAAAGAAAAAAATTTCTACCCTAGTAATATATAAAAATTGAAATACCATCCTCATTTTTCAGTTGGCCTAGTCCTTTTTAATTGACATATTTGCCAGGGATTTCTCAGGTTTTAGAAGTCTGATGGTGTGTTCTTCTATGTAGAATAATTTTTTCTACTAATTAGTTGCCTGTCTGACCTCAGGTAGATGTGCTCAAAATGTGTATTGAGCAGATCCAGTTTCCAAGGGGGAAAACCATTTAACTCCTGTTCTTTCTGTACATGTAGTATTTATCTTTGCAGTGACGGAGCTTCTACATGCACTGCTGTCAAGAACTCTTTTAAAAAATGAAGTTCTGTATTTAGATTTTACGTATTTTATGTTTAGAGGTTTGGGGTTTTTTAAATGACTTTGAAGGAATGGTAAAACCTTTCCCTTTCTCCCTCCCTCTTCCCCCACCTCCCATTTCACCAGGAAAAAGAAAAACCCCTGATTTGATTACAAAGTTACTTTGTAGCCCAAAATAGCCCACTCTTCTCAGCAACCCTCCCTTCTCTCCTCATCTCAGTTCTCCCTCATCCCCATTATGCTTTTAAATATAGGCTTGAGTACCTGCCAGCTGCATACCCAGCCCTCAAAGCACAGTCTGTGGTGGGATCATCTTTCTGCCTTCACTTGCAACCAGCAAGGAAAAAGATCCTGGAACAGTAGAGGATATTTCATATTTTGAGTTCTATTATTTAATTTAATCTTCTTGCTTACTTGGCAAGGCAGCTCATCCACCAAGAACTGCACGAGTCAGATGTTTTGTAACTCACTGTGGTTAGAAGGAATCAATATTGTGCCCCAGGAGGCTCAAGTTGAGGATGCTTTACTCTGTAATCTTCCCTAGACCTCCAAATAAAACAACAACAAGAATTTCGGACTTGCTTACAGTAGTTCTGCTGGATCAGTAAAGCAGTTTGGGCGTAGACAGCTGTTTTCCTTTCAGGATGTGAGGGAGTTGAATCATGGAGTGTGAGGGCAAAATAATTCCATGGTAGAGGCTATTAGAGAAAATTTATCTTAATGAAAGGAGACAGTTCCAATAGGAATGGAGAAGTGAGTGGTTATGGCTCTAGGTGAACTATCAAAGATGATAATTCAACAAATTTTCTTCTTTGCTCTGTTTGTATGATCCCAGTGATGAGAGGTGTGTGTTTCATTCTGATGGATTTAGTCCAGCTGTGTGCTATGAACAGGTAAACATGATACCAACAGCAAAACGTTTCCACCTGAGAAAATTCCATCAGGAATAAATCAGTTCAGCTGTTGGCTCTGGTATTTTTGGTCTGCACCTCATGCCCCTTGGTAGTCATGTTTTCTGCTGGTTAGTGTGACACAAGGAAGAGAGAAGTCAAGAGGGCCCTTTTTATGAGAGCTGTCCTATGAGGATCCCTACGACTCTTCATCCTTTGCTTCCTGCAGAGGTTACACATCCACAGAGAAGTAAGTATGTAGCAAGTACTATGGATGAGCAATGGCTTGTAGATATTTGAAGTGTGCAGGACTGATAGCCTTGAGAGAGTATCCTTCTGGCTTGAGTACAGGTGGGAAATAATTCAAATAGGCTGAAGAGGAGAGTCATCCTTCTAACCCTTTTCTTTCCTGTGTTCTACTGATGTGTTCTGATTTCCTTTACATGGGAACAACTGATTTGGTTTGCTGCGATTTCTCAAGAAAGCAGGGAAATGATTTTGGCTGTTTCTTCCAGCTCCTTGTAGAGGGAAGTCATGCTTGAACATGGAGAAGGTCCATGAATTAATAATTAATTTTAATTTCATAAGCATGGAAGGAATGGGAGGGACACTCTTTGTCTTGCAGGAAAGAATTATAAGGTTGGATGGTATAATGGTCACCCAGCTTTTACTTCCTTGGATATTTAAAAATATTGCAGGTTCTTTAACCATGTGACAGTGAACGTGATTAACGAGAAAAGGTCAAGTACTGCACTGATAATATCATGCAAATTGATAGAAAAGGCTTATTAAGCCATCCTGTCTATCTCACTGCCAGCACAGGATTATTCCCTAGAGAATGTTTTCTAGTGCTCTGTTCACATTGTGTAAGAGAATCGCGAGTTTTATGGTTTTGGCCTCTTGACAGTATGCATTTTATGGAACTTACTGATGGTTTTAGGGGTCTTAGTAAGACCCTGTTTCATTGCCTGAAATTGGAGCAGAAACATATTAGCAAAAATTACTCAGAAATATGTGAGATTTTAATTAAAATTGCTAAAATACAGAAGGGCAAAGCTGAGCTGTGACGGATGAAGTTTGCAGCTGAGAATTCTTTAGCTGCAGACTATCACTGAGTTTCTCTAATAAACCATATGATGTTTAAAGTAAAATAATCTCTGTGGTTCTCTGTTTCTCTCTCTCTCTCCCCTCCTCCTTCTTCCACTTTGATATCTTCCTGTCTTTCATTTCTGCACATCTGGAGCTGGAGTTGAATTATGGCATATGATTTGTGTAGATTTGTATCTCTCCCCCTGGATCGTAACCTTCTTGTTGACTCCCTCTGCTCCTGGTGCTTACTCACACTCTTGCTCGTTCTCCACCCTGATTTTCTCCCATGGTTTTGTCTGTTTCCTTTTACTCTGTGGGCTCTCATTCAATTTCATTTTCTTCCTTGGTTTTACAAAATGAATGTATTGGTTTTCAGTGGAGAGTTTTTCACTTCATAATTTTGATCTTTGTATTTTTTTTTTCTTTTCTATTTCTCCCCCCCTCTGCCCCCAAATACTAAAGTGCTAAATTACTGTTGTCTTGCTCCAGCAGAGAAAGAATTAGAATGGCTTATCTCACTGTGAAATGGAAAGACTCTGTTCCAAGTCACCATCCGGAAGTTTCTGGCAGTGAGAAGAGGTGCTAACAGCTGCTCTGAAAGGGCTACTGAACTTGGTATTAGTACAGAGGTTATTTATGTCTCAGCTATGTGATTAATTTGTTAAATCAATTAAAAATGTATTTGCTTCCCTCAAGGAAGAGCAGGGTACAGCCACATGGAATTTTGCTCCATGAATGGAACAAAAGAAAGCAAAACTGAAACAGAAGAAGAAATTTTAGAGCAGAATACAAGTATGTTGAAATACTGCCTTGGGCTGTAAAAATGACTCCTGAAATGGACACTTATTTTCATGCACAGTGTTTAATACTTAGTTTTGGTTACTGATCCTATCAAGGCAAAAGATTAATGTAGCCTAAGCCACAGTTTAACTCAGCTCAGTGCTCCGCTGTTGGAATTTTCTTAAAAAAAGTTGTATTTTCACATCCTAGAGTGAGTGCACCCATAAGGAGGGAGGTTTTTTCAAGTGTAAGTTATAAGTGCTTCAGCATACAGGGCAGGGCCAGAGTTCAGCTGCTTTGGGGATCTTCACTAAAAGTCTCAGTTTTAGTGAAGATCAGTTGAAGGTTCTTGCTTGCACAGTGCAACTCCTTTAGAAGTATGGGGAACTTCGCTGATGTCCAGAGTCCAAAATGTTTGTTCACCCTAAACCTAAACAAAAGTAAGAAAATCTTGCATTTCTCTGAAGGAAAATATATTATAATAGTGTATTTTCTCTTTTCTAGGCTCTAATTACAAAACTCCATGTTTTGCTTTTTAGTTCAGGTGTGAAGCCCTGAAACTGTAGGAACACCAAGTAGTGCTAATTAAATCTAATGTTTTGGGTTGTGTTGCCACTGTAGAAGGAATTAAAACAACACCTTACATCTTACTTTTGGTAAATGAGGGAGTACTTGTTATTCTTGCTCTAAAGCATCACTAACCAATACCTCTATTGTAATCTGTGTCTCTGTAAAAAAACCCTTGAAAATAGACTGGAGTTAGAGCTGTATATATCCAATATACAGCTTGTATATTATAGCGAAGAGACAATTGTGATACTGATTTACTACTATTGCAAAGATGGAAAAAGCTCTATGATTTGGCATGAGGACTCTGAATTCCTGAGCAAAAGGCAGCAGGCAGAGTTTTATTACCTCACAAATTAATGAAATTTAATATGATGAATGCCATACTGTGGTGACAGTGTAGCCCCTAAGTTCATGAAATGGCACTTCTTTCAACTAACAGCTCCAGCTCCGACCTTGCACTTTGGGTTTGCTAGAGATCTAAGCCAAAGTGGCTTTTAATGGGGGGAAGAGATTACTTTGATTAAACAGAAGCCAGATATGAAATTAAAGAGCAAGTTCAGAGGTTGCTATTATATTTTGGCAAAGATATTTCCTTCAATTTTAGGCTTTTTGTTTAGGGACAGCTACGCTTTTTAACACTTAGTCTCTTATCTGCAGTCTAATACTTGAATTGTGTCTAGGGTTTGTAGAAAGAAATACAGCATGCCTTTCCTTTTAGAAATGCAAGAAGGTTAGGGCTCCATGATGACAGGCTAATTCCATCTAGTTTGGTGTCTTGTTCTTGACAACTACCAGCCTCAGCTATTCAGAGTGCAAGAATTCAGTTTTGTTCAGCTGTCTCCTCCTGTCTGAGTTTTATAACCATATTTATCCTTCTTCCACTCAAGGGTAGATTGTACATTGTGCCATAGCTCCAAAATAGGATCATGCTGTGTCAAAGAAGTGTTTCTGAGCTTGAAGAGGCATTGCCTCCCTGGGACACCCACAGCTTGTCCTCTTTCTCTTCTGCATGAGGTTGATTCACTTCTCTTCTGTGTTCCGTAGGGCTGGGTGGAGTGTTTTAAGTTTAGGCTGGATTTGCTGCTAGTCTCTCCTGAAGGGATCACTGTCATGGCCTTGATTTTCCTGAAAGCTTTTAGGACTCCTAGCTGTGTGACCAGGCCAGGGATGTGAGGCAATTTTTTCTTCTTCCAGCTTTCAATTTCTAATAATTTCTAACAAACCGAAAAGTTCATGGAGCAGGTATCAAACCTGCAAGAAGCCCTGTAGACCATGTGAAAAGTGGTGCTTCCTTGCACTGACAAGAAACTTGAGACAAAGTTTCACAAGGAATGTCATCCGTGGAGATGACACCAATGATCTGACAATACAGAGCAGGGGACCAAAGCTAGGGCAAGTGGGAAAGGTCTCACATGTACAATTAAAATGTTCCTAGAATCACAGAATGGTTTGGGTTGGACAGGACCTTAAAGATCATCCAGTTCCAGCCCCCTTGCTCTGGGTAAGGATGCCGCTCACTAGATCATGTTGTTCAGGGCCCCGTCTAATCTGGCCTTCAACACTTCCAGGGATGGGGCATCCACAGCTTCTCTGGGCAATCTGTTCCAGTGTCTCCCCACTCTCATAGTGAAGAATTTCCTCCTAATATTTAGTCTAAACCCATTTTCTGTCAAGTTTAAAGCCATTACCTGCTGTTTACCACTGATTTTTTTGAACACTGGCAGCATCAACCTCTTCCCATATTTCTCAGTAAACCTAGAAGAACAGATGGCAACATTTTGGCAATTAAAAAAGTCTTCCAAACAGCAAGTTTTGTACTTGAAATCTGTCATGTCTGTTGCAGTGCACAAAAAGCCAAATGATTGTGGCATTTATTTTACTTATGCCCATTGCAAATAGGCACATTTGGCATTTGTGTGAAAGCTGTGCTAGTGGATCCAGGCCATGTGATTTACCTCTCTACTTGTCCTAAGAGTTGATAGGATGGCCTTAATAAAGGTTGTGGTGTTCCTTAGTAGCAGTCCTGCAGGCTGAGAGAGAGCAGGGTCTTCCCTAGAACAGGCAGTGATCAGCAGTAGGTACCTTGCAGTGTGTATTGTTTGGAGTGAAAAGAAGAAAAATATGCCGTATGTATCCTATACTCCATAAAAAGAAGCTGGTTTGGATTTAAGATTTGGTTTTGTGCTCTTGATCTGCGATGTGTATTGACCTTTTCTGCTGCTTTGCAATGCTGAATTGAAAAAGAAAATGCTAATACCGGCTTGGTGGTCCTTTGTGTAAAGAGGCAAAATTGGCAGCTTTAACAATGAATGAACAGGTGGGGAGACAACTGTCCTCTGGTGCCTCCAAGGCAGCTCCTTCAGAGAAGGACTGAGATTTACTGGCAGTTGAGGCTTTACTGCAGAACCTTCTTCAGGGCAAAACCTCTTGTTGTCTTTTGGCATTTTCACCATTATTGCACTTTTCACAATCATGCTTTTCCATTATTTTTAAGATGATTTTTTAGCATGCCTGAAGGAAGAGAAAATTGTAGGTGCTTGCACAGAAAGGCAGCAAAGAAAAGGTTCCAATGAGGACCCATATATCTTCAAAACTCTGTTGCTTGTGTACAGATGATACAGAAGAAAGCATAGGGACCTGTAGGATGTGACAGTGCTGTTGCACATGATAACCTTTTCCTACCCCGTTTAGCAGCGATTTCCTGCATGAATGGTGCTCTCAGAATCTGTGCTCAATCTAACATGGGAGTTAGAAGGAACTTTGTAAACAAAGGAAATGGAAAGTTTGGTTAAGATATTGTTGGCTAAGAGAAAAAGGCTTATTACCAGTCTGAGTTTGTTTTGGGTTCTTAGCTTGGAATTAAAATGTAGGTTTTCTATGGCTGGAAATATAATAAGAAAACACTGAAAATTTCCTCTACATAGCAACATTGGAATTTAAAGGTCTATGATATTTTTTAAAGTTTTGGGGTTTTTTTTTGGTTTTGTTTTGTTTTTTAATGACTCATAAATTCTGTTGTTAGAAACACTGGCTTTTTAGAATATAGAAGGCAAAGATCATGAAAGCTGACCTTAGCTTTGTATGTTTTTATGCCAGTGCACAAATGATCCAGCTGTCTGTAAAGCATCTGGATCTCAGCAAATGTGTACTCAGTGGCAGGAGGGTGGAAACGCCAAAATTTAAACCTGAAATTTTAGGTTAAAAAACCAAAAAGTTGGGAATCACCCTTAAATCATGATAAAAGTGTTCGTGTCCGAAAGGTAATAGCGAACAGATATGCAGCAGCAACAATCTTCAGAAGAAAACTAAAGAAAATACTACTGGGAAAAACATGAATTTTACTGCAAGTTCCAAGTTTTGGAATAAATAAGGTTTAGGACGTTATACATAAGTGTGCTATGAACAAATCTCCTTAAGTCCTAGTTTACCATAGATTTGATCTAAAAATATTGCTTCAAAGAGTGTGCTTCAGATTATGATGTGAGGTAAATGTTTTCATTTAAAGCTTTCCTGCCAGTTGGCTTTTGGTTGAAGTTTTGAAGGTTTTAATATGTCTACCACTGGAATAACTAAGCTCATTTTAGATAGTCTTGGTATCTGTAGAAGGAAAATAAATCTATTAAATGAGAAAATTGAGTTTATAAATGGGATGCTCATATGTTCTAGAAAAAAAATGTGAATTCTACTAAGTTTTACCATTGCTTAAAGCTTTACATAGGCATGTTTTCCGTAGGTATTTTGACAAATCTATGGGATTAAGAGGGTAGTGGAGATGTCAGGTTTTGCCTTTTAATGTTTTTAATAATTACAGTATTGGGTGTGTGTTCTTAGAAAAACTTTGGTGTTTATGAGTTTTGTGTTTCCAGCCTTTAGGTGCAATTTAGTAACCTTGACTTGACTGTGAGGGTGGTGAGGTGCTGGTTTCCTGGAGAGGTTGTGGGTGCCCAATCTCTGCCCCCATCAAGGCCAGGTTGGATGGGTCTCTGAGCAACTCGGTCTAGTGGAAGGTGTCCCTTCCCATGGCAGGAAGGCTGGAACTGGATGATCCGTAAAGTCCCTTCCAATGCAAACCCCATTCCATGAGTCTATGATTACTGATTCAGATATTTTATTGGGATCCTTCTGGAGAAAGATTAGAATGAAAAAAAGGGATTTTGCTGAGGAAAAGGAATGTGACTAGCTGTCTGATTTGCGTGTCACCACTGTGGGACCAAGAATTAATGTAAGTCTCCATGTTACTTTTATTAGATTTTGATCCCACTGTAGTTTGAACATTGAATTACTTTGAGAGAATTCTCCTTTATCTGGTGGCTTTATGTTAAGAGATTATTTTTTTTTTTTTCAAGCAAGGGTATTGTTGAAGCTTTCATTGAATTTTTATGTAATAAATTTTGTTACCATGGAGTTCTTTTTCTTTGTCTTCAACAAATATTTATTTTTGGTGCTTGGCATTTAATTATTGTTTCCCACTTTGGTTTCCTAAGGGTAAATTGTGTTTGAACCACTGGTGGGAACTTGCAACTAAAGTCATTAGTGCTGTCACATAAGCTCAGATACTGAAATGACTCTTGAAAATGGCATTTAGCAATTGAAAAAGTTTACTTTTGTGAGAAGGCAAATGTTGACTATATGACTGCAGGAAAAGAAAATAAGTCTCCGCTTTCAGTGCTATATATTCCACAAAGGACCAAGACTTGACGTGGTTCATGTGGTCTGCAACTGTCATGAAGCCTCATGACAGCCAAAGTACGTGAAAGTTAAATACATATGTACGTATTTTATTTTCACTTTGCTAGGAAAGAAATGTTATTTGCACCTTGAAACAGCCTTACTACTCCAGCGGGGATTTAGCCAATCTCTAAACTATGCTAAATCATTTCCCAAAGAAGCTGTGTGAAACAGTAAGGCTATAGAAATCTTTTTCTTATGCTTCCTGTGTCCTAACTGGACCCTTTCCTAAAACAGAGGTAGAACATTATCCTGCAACACACAGTCATTCAGTTCAAATGGTACAATTATTTAATGGTTGGATGTTTGGTTGTGCTTTTTTCTGTTTTGTTCCTTTGCTAGCTCCTTTTCATCCTTCACTCAAAGCTCAGATAAATTGACAGCAGGTATGACAACTCTTCTGCTGGTCATGGGATCTCCTGTCAGGAGTTGGGAAGCCCTACGTGGCTCTCCCCAGGTATGGGTGAGTCCAGCCATGTCTACATTCAAGTGCTCTAGAAAGTGAACCAGTGTATGTGAGTGTGGATGATGAGGGGATTCACTTGCAAACTGTGATGCTGTTGCAGGCCTAAACAATAGTTACAGATGCAGGCTTGCATCCTTCCTTCCTTCCAAGTTTTGTTTTCTTTTTTTTAAAAAAAGGGTCTGATAATATCTGTAATTGCTTTTTCTCTGCAAACATGATATATTTTCATGTGGGTAGAGAAGTGGATGAGAGTTGAGGAATTTTTGGCAGTATTAGATCTGTAATTCCGTTTAGTTCTACATCTGTTCTGCTTTAACTAAAGACCTTCCTAAATTTGCAATTAATATTTTCTTTCCTTTTTTTTTTATAGAATTCTACAGTCTGTTTGCTAAAGTTGCCTTGAATAGGGAATGGTCATGGCTGTTTAGAGATTTATTAGTAGTCAGACCATATGTTAGAGGAGGAATCGTGGCATTCATTCATTACTGATATCTCTTGAAGGGTACAAGAGTAAGTGATCTCTATTGAACATTAAATATTTTCACAAAGTATGAGTTTTGTATAGCATTTAAATCCTCTGTTTTCCTTTTGAAGAAAAGTCATGTTAAAAGTCTACTTTAGAAAAATATTAAATGAGAATCCTTTGGAGCTTTTACTAAATTTCTCCATTTTCAGTGTTTTTATTTATGGGAATTAAACCATATTAACCAAAGTTAGTGAGCTTGAGATGGGTGCTCGAAGAAAATCCGGATCTGTTTTTTTTTTTTCAAAGAACGTGGTATTCTCACTGAATTGCCCCATAACTCATATTTAGTCTTCATGTCATCACTTCGATCTGAGCAAGTGTGAGAACACAAATGGCAGCCAAGGAGAGGTGGCACAGGCTGGTACTTGTTCACTTTAGCACTGATGTCATGAATGCTGGCAGAAAGTGAACATTTCTTTTCCATTAAGAGGTGTGACTTTTTCTCTGGGGGTTGCATATCATTTCAGGTGTATTGTAATTATACCTATAGGTCCTTAGAAATGTTATAGGCAGAATATTTGGGGTTTAGCTCTGCTATCTGTGTGAGACGTCTGTGTTTTTGGTTAAGAATATGACTACCACAATTACCTGTTTGATCATCACCATTAATACCCAAAGGCAAATTCTTCTCTAGATTCCTCTAGAGTAGGAAGTTATTTTTTCCTTCTTATGCTTTGTTTGGATGTCCACTTTGTTCTCCTTATTCCTATCTCAAGTAATTGTTGCTGTATCGTGGTCAAGGCAAGACAATGGTGTTGGCTGGGGACTCACAGACTGTGGTGGTGTGATCTGAAGACTGTCTTGGTTCAGTCTCTTGCCCACTGCCTTCCATGGGGCCAGGTTTATATCCAGGTTGGATTCAAACTGATCCATGGGCCTCCAAGCCAGAGCTATTCTAGTTTGCAGCTGAATGGTGTTCTGTTCATGCTGGGTTTTCTTAGTGGTTAACAAGTCATCTTTTGCTCTATATGGAAAATATTTAAGACTCTTGATTAAGAACAAATAGGTGTTTATTAGAATATATGAAAATGCTTTTCACTAGTATGGTTGTACCACTTGCCTCTCTTGAAGGAATGGTTTAGATGAAAACACAATGATTATGTATTCAGAAATGCGCTAAGTTTCTCAGGCAAAGAGTTTCCTTCAGAGCTAGAGAGCTTGCAACTGAAGATATCAGTACTGCTCTGAGTTCACCCGAAGTGGTGCTAATCCATTTGTGTTGAGTTTAAGGAGCAGATACTGCTGAAAAACAATGCGAGTGAGATCTAAAAATGAACTAAAGGTGACTATAAAACCCTAGAGAGCACAGTTGCATCAAGGAGATCATATTGTTTATTTGTATGTGTCAAGAGATGTAACCATCAAAGATGGTTAACTTCTGTCTCTCAATGATTTCTTTGCAGTTGTTTTCCCCCCCCCCCCCCCCCCTC
>VXBX01009454.1:80865-115526 GCA_013400415.1 Scytalopus superciliaris
CTTCTCCTGGGAAATAGTATAATGGGTAAAGAATGGCTTGGGAACTGGATTTGAAAAAGTGTGTTGCGTGTTTGAGAGAGCTTGGAAGAATAAAATTTCAGATGGTTAAGCACTTATTCTACTTGCATTTTTCCAAATGTGAATCATTTAGCATCTAGATTTTTGATCTGACAATCCTTTTGGTGCAACTTCAGTGGCATTTTTGGGTGTGAAAAGAGTATATGGATAACTGTTACTAAGCTATGGAAAACAGATGGCTAAAAGTTTATGATTTGGTACTGTGCACATTTTTGAATAGTATTGTCTTTTCTATTTCACTTGTGGTATTAAGAATTGTAACATCTTTTGTTTAAATTCATACGACACAATCCTACAGGCTTTTTTCCCTGATCACCTGTCTGATCTCACCTTAAGCACTTTCCAAGTGTAGTCTGATCTAAATTGACTTGCAGATGAATTGGGTCGTGGGGAAAAGGATACTTTGTCATAGTACTTCAATTACAGAAAGAATTTGTTAGGTACAAGCAACTGATTGTCGCTTTCTAGCTTATTTTTCAGACCAGAAATCATGCTGGACAGAATGGTGTCTCTCATTGCAGTGTATGAATTGATGACTAAGTTAAGTTGTGTTGAGAAGTGTTTATATCATCTATGAAAAGCTCTGACACTGACAACAATTATTCTTGTCTGCTTGTTCATAGAATAACGGAAAGTACGGTGGTTTGCTCCAAACTGTGTGTGTTGGCAGAACAATCCGAGATGCAGATTTCACACAGCATGTGGTATAAACTGCCTTGTTTTCTCATTGTAGAGTGCAGTTAAGAGGCATTATGATATTGTGGACACATTTATTTGATGCTCTAATCCGCTTTTAAGACTGTCATGCCTTTGTAATGTGCTGGTGTTACCTTATTAGTAGCTTATTGGTGTTTGTTTTTACTGCTGACATTTTTGTTTTTTAGCATTAGTATGTTGCTATGCAGTTTCACCAGAAAAGTGTTATGGTAAGCTGACTATAATGTCATCCAGTCTTTATTTCCCCACAGGTTTTACGGGCTTAAATAAGCACCTGAATAAGCTTTTGAAATGTGTCAGATAATGTAATTTCACAACATTATTACATGCTTGTTTCAGTTGGCATGTCATGCAACGAGATGTTTGTATGGCTGTTTGCCTTTCTGGAGCACCAAAAAAATTGTTCTGAACTAGAACATAGCCCTATTTCTAAGAGGTATAATTATTAGGTTATTTTTGCCAGATAGTCTTGGACCAGAGATTTGTTGGTTCCAGAGTATTTTTTTTTAATATTGCTCTATGTTTTAGTGATTTAGTATATGAAAAAGATTAATGGTGGAAATACTTCATATTTACCCAGTTGGGCAGACAAATGCCCTTCTCTTCAGATTTCTTATTAATAGTTCTTAAGAAAGCCAATTTTTTTTTTTGTTGGCTGGGCTTCATTTTTTCCCCCTCTCATTGGCCATTCTGAGGGAAACTTGTTTCCAACCTCAAGAGTGCTAGTTATATTGAAATGACATATGCACAGTGATTTTAAATCTGAAATATATCTGAAGCTGAGTCTCATTCAAATTATACTTTCATTCCTTGATATCAGTTGTATCTTTCCCTTTTTTTTTTTCCCTTTAATCTATAAAATATTTTACAAACTGCTTAATAAAAGCTGCTGGCTCCACTAGTTGAATACTTTACAAACTACTTAATAAAGTTGCTAGCGACACTAGCTGAAAAGACAGGAAAACAATACACTGATTTATTCCTTAGTCTGGTACAAAATAATTTCATTTAAACACAGATATGAGATCTTGCACAAGAGGTGGAAGTGAGAAAAGGGGTGGCTTGGCAAGTGATTTTTTTAAACTTCATTGAATGCAATTTAAGGGGGGAGGCTACTAGATGAATGCTTAAATCATCATCTGTAGTTCAGGCATGTCCAGAGATAGCTTTTGTAAGGATGGGATGGTAAATTAGAATAATTTTGCTGAAATAATGACCTGCTCATTAATGTGTCTCAATTTTTAGGACGATTTAAGATTGATTGGAGATATGTAGCTCCTGCTTTTCTTCTATTTTCATCTTGCCTATTTTGTCATAATTAGTTGTTTTTAGTTTGAATGCTACAGCTGACCTGCATTATATTGCAGAGAGGGGGAAAAGCTACATTTTGAGCGTGTGGTCATCTTTGCTTTGTGGCGGGTAGGTGAAGGAAAGGTACCTCTTAGAGTTTTCCTCTTAAATCAGAAGTTTTCTGCTCTTCTGATGCAAAGAATCCGTGATGGCCACTCTGTGCACTTATAAATGTAGATGGTGTCTGGAAAGATGAGAGATGCTTCCACACATACTTTCCCCCCCCGCCCCATCTTCTATTACACCACTGTTTTCCATGGAAACATCTTGGGGTTTTCTGCTCAAGCTCATTCTGTGCAAATGAAAACTTCAGCATGACTTGGAGGGAGCTGAGCAAGGTCAAATTTTTGTTTTGCTAGTTCTTATGTACTTTGTTATTTGCACAGCAGTATATTTCCAACTATCTTAAATCTTGATTCTCTGTGTTATCCAATACAACAGCTGTTTGAACCTTTCTGTCAGAAGGCCCCTATCAAGTCAGTACTGCTACACTTTTTTGGCTGTTCTGCATGAGATACTGAAGAGAAATGTGCCTCTGACGAGCTGAAGTTTTTGTTACTTGACATTGGGATTGTTATGGGAAGAAGAAGCGAGGCCATAAACATTCTTTTTATTATTTGGAAGGTCTCACGCTTTGCTGCGTTGTTTAAAAGAAAAAGGAAATTGTCTCCCCTCTGCTTATATTTGTTCCAAGCATTTGCAAAGTAGCCTTTTAGTCTTTTATTAAAGTGCATTGTAGGGATTTCTGAGCGCTAGAAGATTCTTGACACTTAGGAAAATCCCTGGTGTATTGAGACATACATAAATATATAATTTTTTACTGGAAATGAGTTAAATAAAACATTTTTAGTCTAATTAGATTAAAATTTTAAAGTACTAATATACATATAAACATTTGTCTGAAATGTATTACATGAGTACAGAAGGTTAGGGTCTCAAGGGATGATTAAAATATGATTGGCAATGCTGCCAAAGATACCAGGGACAGTGTTAAAGCTGGAACTGAGCAATCTGGCTGTGGCACATTTCTTGCTTTAACCTCTCTGGCTCTTAACCCTGTCTGAGCACTCTGAGTCTTTCCTGTTAGCTTTGACTGAACTGTACTCTTCTCTCTTTTGTAGGAAGCTCAGGCTTTCAGGTTGTACTTTCCTCATGGTGCTCTTCTCTTTGCTGTCTTTTTTCGTGGTTTATGCTTTGTTTATACACATTTTAGTGGGGGACTGCACCCCCCCCCAGTCAATTAGAACAAACTGCTTCCTATTTGTCTTCTATGTTAATGAACTCCCTGTGCTTCCAAGCTCTGATGACTTTATTCTGCTTCGATATCAAGACACAGTCCAGGCATTCACCATCCTTTCCCCACTTCACTTGGGTTTCCATTGTGGGACTCTGTTGCAAATAAGTGGTTTGGCCACTTAAAGAATCACTGTCAAAGGTATTAGCAAAACCAGGTGTTAATATAAATTTTTGCGTGCAGGACTTTAACAGAGTTTGGTAAGGGTCACTCTGTTACTTACTACAGAAATGAAACAGAGGGAAATCGAATTAGAGTCAAGTTAGAATGGTTTGCATGGAGACCAGGGATGTAAAGGGTATGAGAGAGTCCTCCATTGAGTCACGAGGTTCTGAGAAGATCCCTGTTGCTTTCTAAACTCCTGATGTAATCTCTAGGTGTGGCTGGATCCAGTCACAGTCCCAGATCTGCTCAGTGGCCATCAGTGCCTGCTCTTGGAATGCAGCGACCCCCAACTGTGCCCAGATTCCTTCTCGTCAGCAAATACCTCTCAGCTGAAATAGGGGTAAAATGTAATCAGGAAAGGTTTGGTCCCCTGGGCTTTGCCATTCCTACAAGTACAAGCCAAGTGGACAGTTACTGTCTTTGCACAACAAATCAGGTAGAATGCTTCATTTATGTATAGAACCGATATAACTGAATAACTGAAAATGGAATGTTTTTCCACTACCTACATGGAGGTAAATTCTGGGTCGTAGGGGCTGGTGCCAAATACTTTCCTGCACTTGATGCATCAGCAGGGGCCTGGCTGGTGCCCTTACAAAAACAAACCATGTGTTTGTACACATTCAGTATCTCCTCCGAGACAGTTTCCTCAAACTGCTGTTTATGTTGTGTTTGGCACCTGAGGTGTTTTAGAGGAAAACGCAACACATTCTTGATGACATGGTGGGGAGGGACTATGGAGATCTGCATAGATGAGTTTGGATCCTGGCAAAAGCAGTAGGTAAAAGGGTGAACAAGGGTTTACCATAATGGGGAGCCTCCACCTCACAGGGCAGCTACTGCAAGGTGTGCAGTACCCATAGAAAGCTGCCCTTTGGGGCCACCATTGGGTGCCTTAAGAATCTGCCATTACATGTGTATGGTATAGAACAGACATTTATATGCTATCATTTGTAGTTGAGTGGAGATCAGGCAGTTTATGACTAGCAAAATAAAAAGTTGGCAAAATTCAGTTAACCAAATTATCTAGTATATGTCTGTCTTTCTTGGCTCTCCAGGCCAAAACTTCTTATTTTAGTCTTCAGCTTTGTTCTGTTACCGTTTCCTCCCCTCCTGAGGTATCTGAAAACAGTTAAAAACAACAGTTATGTATTTGTAACTTTATTTTTTTGTGGACACAGAATTACCATACCAGCAAAATATTCATGTGTCCATGTCATTGAAAATGTTTATCTTTTGGATTTTTTTTGTCCCTGTGTAGTCTCTAGGGATCTAATGTAGTCTTTCTTATCCCTGTGCTGAGAACCTTGTCAAGATGTCATAATTTTGAGATGTGTCAGCACCATCTGCACTGTTCCAGTATTTTCATCAAGTCCTTGATTTCAAGCACTTCCTTTTAAGTGGCAATTAGCACTTGATAAGCAGAATAATCCTTGTGGTCTTTTGGAATGCTTGGCTATATTGTCCAGGATTAGATCTTAAGGTTTATTGGAAATTTTTCTGAGAAAGTCACTTTAATGTCAAAACCTGCCAATTTGTCAAAACTTCAAGTTTTGATGGAAGTGTACCAGTTTCAACAAAACTTACAGCTGGAGAAGTTTTTTGGCTCCGGGTACAATTCCTAGTCAAATCCAGAATCTGACACTGCAATGCAGTTTTAGGATTTGGTAGATGCAAATTTGAGTTCCTGATCGTGTGTAGGTATGTACAAGTGGAAGTGCAGCTGGGGTCCATATTTAGGGAACTCTTAAAACCTGAGAGGCTGAGGGATTGAGTGTGGTGGGTCTGAGCCCTCTGCCCATGCCCTTAGGACCCGTATCCTGCGGGCTCTGGTTCAAATAGAGTTCTGCTTCTGGGTAACCACTGAATGAGCTTGGTTGGGTGACTGAAAAACTGTTTAGAGTTTCTGAAGGTGGTTCAGATAAGGTGGCAACTTCTGTTCACACTGCTTAAAATATGCAGAAAATGAAGGGCAATCTTCATTTGAATTGCATCTCCTCTTCCCACAATTATGTTGTATCTAACTCATGTTATCCCATAGATGATGTTTTGTTGTGTGAGGAACTGAGCTTTATCACCATCACATTTATCTTTCAGTTCAGCTCTGTGGTTTAAGTGTTTGAACAGCTCAAACATCAATATACAAATTTTGATAATTTTTATTTTGAAGGGGAATAGCACTTAATAATAAAACTAGAACTGTACCCTAATTTATAAAATAAGATATATCTGGGAAAATACTGCTGTAACCTACCTCCACACTATTAACTAATCTGCAGAGCAGTCTTGTAAATGTAACACCAGGTTAATAAAAAGTTGTGCCAGTTTTAAGGTAGTAAAAGTACAACTAAACTTTTAAGTAGAGTGTCTGAAGCAGCACTTGCCAGAAAGCATCAGACGACTGTGCCACTTTCTCAGGCTGAGAGATGAGCCCTTCCAGCTGCTTCCCAGCCAGTTGTACTCTCAGCTGCTCAGTCAGGGTCAGAGGAAAGCTTGTCTGTAGCTCTTGGCAAGGCTGAAGCTCAAAGGCTGATGTGTGATTAATAATCACAAGTAATTGGGATAACACTGGAGTTTGAGCTCTTCCTGTTGTTTGTTCGTGGTTGAGATACTGAATTCCACAAAGATGCTTGATAGCAAGTAAGACTGTGCATCTTGGTTTGAGCTGTTAATGGGAGTCACAAGAAAGCTCTTAAACTGTAGTACTGTAGAACAGGTTCTTTTATGTGCAAATATTTCAGGGGAAATTTTTTCTTTGGTTAATAGTCACAAAGCCAGTAAATTCTGTTCTGACTGAAGGGTTCCCTAAGAATAAAACAGTATGGTAAAAGGTATTGAAGGAAAAGAAGTGAATGAGGACATGAGAAGCAAAGTGATACAGGAATACAGCAGGATTTCAGCAGGATATGTAGTCTTTAAGGCAGTGAAAAATTCAGGATTGGGTTGGGCAGCCATAGCAAGAATTTGAGAAAAGATTGGTTCTGAGGCAGAACTTGGCCTCAGCGGTTTGTGCTGCACTGAAAAATATCTCCATCGCAGATGATGAGTTGCAATCCTGCTTTTCTGTAGTCAAAGCTAAGTCTAAACAACTCATAAGGGCCAAATGCTTCATTGGGTCTGTCAGTAGATTTTAGCCCCATGCACAGCAGTAAAATGAAAGGTTGATGTGCCAGAGTGGGCTTAGACCTTAAGATAATCAGTGATGATCGCCCCCCCCATAAGACCCAGGAGGACTTGTCAAGTCTGACGTCTTTGCTTATTCTTCAGTTCCCAATGTTAACAGAACTTGATGTTGGTTCAGTGTTACACAATTTTCTGAAGTCTGAATCTTAGATAAATTTTCCAGTTAGACCAAGCTGAAAAATAGTTCCTTGCCCTGAAGTGTGTTTAGGATGGGACACGGGTGCAGAATGAGCCATGCGGAGCTGCTGATAACTAATTGGTGCCTGATTTCAGAAACTAGTAACTGGTGATCCCAGCACATTTTAGACATTAGAACCCAAAGGTACAGCAGTAAATGAAATTTTGATCAATCATCTGGAGTGATAGTTCTGTTCAGTATTGTGGCTGTAATGCCACCAATAGAGAGCTTTAGCTGCTGAACACATTAGCAAATGTCCTCTGCCAGTCACAGAGTAATGCTGTACAACATGTTGTTTGTCTACCAGGTTTATTGGTAGAGAATTTGAGATCAAGTGAGGCCTCCACCAGGTCTTTAAAAAACCTAGAATGGTGGAAGATATGTATTCATTTCAGCCACAGGCAAATTGTTTATTGAAGATGTTCTCTGAAGAAAACTGTGTTTGGTGTAAATATTGCTCTTGGGGGGTGAGGGGGAAAGCAGAACACAGCAGGAGGGAAAGACATACAGCTTTTGCTTCTGTGAGTTTGCCTTTGTACTTACGTCTATACCACAGACCCAGCTGATTTATCCTTTAAAAGCTGTCAGCCTGTTTAGAGGGTCTCATCCTCTTCTGCTGTACAAGTTTAGGGAATGACTTAGGGAAATCACCATATCCTAAAATATTCCTGCTCTGTGCTTGTCTATGACTCTAGCCCCTGCATGGATGCATAGACCTTGAGGGGCCACAACCATTAAATGTTATCATGCTTTTTAATGTGCAAATGTTGAGGATGTTGTTTGGACAACATTTAAATGATAACCTCCTCCTGCAACTTTCTGAGAGTCCTGAAATCTTATAGAAGACCCAGAGCATAAAACATGAGTTGACAAGAAATGAAAACCCTAAAGAAAACGTTTCTAAACCTTTGCCTGGTAGACATCCCAAGTCTGCTGTGATAAGGAAGTAATTATTTTTTTTTTCTTTTTTTTTCCTTTTTTTTTCTTTTTTCCCCTAATGCAGCACAGATTACAGACCAACACAGAAATTATGAAGTCCCTGCCAAGGCTTCTTGTTGAAATGGGTGACTCCCTTTACAGAAAATATTTGGTTGAGTATAACATGTAGCTCAATTAGGCAGCAATTTGGTTAAAAAAATAAATCTGGAAAATAAAAGGAAATCCTTGAGACCAGTCTCAGATGAATTATATTAAAAAGAAGCTGACTTGGATGCTCTTTGAATCTGAATTAATTCTACAGGATGGAAATAATGTTTTGGTCAAGCTTTTGATAATTTGTTAATAATTTAATACATAAAAACTCTTGAGTGTCACTGAATATGTATTTGCATAAGGAGTTTTTTTTGGTTTCTGATATTTTCATATTTCTATGTTATTTTCAAGGTGCTTGTACTTTAAAAAAACCCTCAAACAAAACCAAGAGGTTTTCATTGCTCTCTTAAAATATATTTTGTTTTGTCTTATGGTTGGGAGAACAGCACAAGACAAACAAAGAAAAAAGCCAAGAACATGAACTGTTCAAAGCATTTATAGGAAACATAGGAAATGAGCTTTGATGCTGTTAATAAAAGAGCATGTGGAAAATCTAGCAATAGCACTGCAAAAATATTACACATATAAATCATTAAAAAGCGAAGAGGGCCAGATGCTGCTGCTACAATTTCAGCTTTGTCTAATGTGTGAGGCAGGTGCTTTCTGTAGTGTGTGCAGGGACATCAGTTCTTGCCCATGCACTTTGGGACAGGACTGGTTCTTGCTGTGAGCAGTGCCCATTCCATGCAAAAGAAAGCTAGTCAGGATATGAGCCAGGAGAGGGAACATAACCCCTTAGTAGCCCCTGTGGGATGATCTGGTGCTCTCCTGGTGCCTGTTGAGGAGTCTAGTAGAAAAGAACTTGTAGTAGAACAGCTGGAGGAAAATCTAAGTGTTTAGTTTTGTTTTCTGAATCATTTAAATGTTTCAGGTTTACCTAATTTTCTTGAAGCATCTAACCAGCTTTATGGTAATTTCCTACCCTGGCCAACGCACAGATGTTCCTCACTATCTCTTTTGTTTAAGAGGTGGACCTTTTAAATCAATTTCTCACATCTTCTGGGTAAAAAGGCCTGTGCTGTCTGCTCATCTCCTGAAACTATGTGTCTCTGACAAATTATTTTTATGTTCTTGCTGTGAGGAGAGAATACCAGGCAAGTTCTCATGTTTCTTGCTACGTTTAGATTTATTTTTAAAGATCTTGTGTTATTTAAATTCCCAAGACTCGTCCAGTCTTTTGACTTAAAGTCTTTTAAATAATTTTTTTGCCTCTTCTGATTTTCCAGTCTAAATGGAATTATGTTGTGTTGATGTTTGTAACCCTGTGTGAAAATGAAGATTAAAAAACCACCTTTCAGTTACATTTAAAAAAAATAATCTGTAAACGAAAGTAGGTTAAATCTTTTTAACCATATGACTATATACATGTGAGTGTCTGAAATAAAATGTATTTTTTTTTAATGTATTAGTTCAAGTAATTAGATGTTAGAGCACTCAGAGAAACAGCTATTGGAATAAAGGAATGGCATCCAGTTTGTAGCTAATGTAAGGCAAAGGCAGTGGTTTTAGTGCAAAGACGCCAGAGAATATAATAAAAAATATCTGTTGTGATCTAAATTTAGTATTATCAGAATCTGGGGGAAATTATGACTGAGAAGTCATTAGGGCAAGAACAAAGTCTAGTGCTGCAGAGAAACTAGTTGATGCCAAGCTAAAGACATCTTTATTTACAGATGATTCAGATCTGCATAGTAGTTCAGAAAATTGCTCTTGAAAAATGGAACCCATCATCATATTAAACTTCACATGGAAGTGAGAAAATAGGAGACAAGCAGCCCATGTGGACTGGCCGCTCTCCTCCTGTTGTTTAAATATGTGTTTACATATGTATTTATGAGGGGCAGGTGGGCTGTGTGTGGTGGTGGTGATGGGATGGGAGTTGGTGGAAGGTGGTTGGGACAACCATTAGGAGAGGCAAAGGCAGCCATAACCAAAGAATATGTTTGTGACATATTCTGACCAATCACATGTCTGTGATTTAAGGAATGAAACATTTGTGTTTGTCTCATGAAGAGTAGATTGTCCTAGTGTAAAATCATCTTTTTACTGCAGATTATTTAACTTTAAAAAGTTTATGTGGCTGCAGTGCAGCTCTAAATGTCACTGTTTTGGAAAAGTTCAGAGTTTGAACTGGTTTTAGATCCATAGTTTTCATCTGCCTTCATTTGCAATAAGGGGTTTATCCAAACCCCAGGTTCAGAGCGTCCAGATTGTTCCAGATGTTGTCCTGCACTTCTCTTTCTTGGGGTCATAGATTGTAATAAAGTTCTCTGTTGCTTTATGCTTTTTGCCTGTTGTGGTCAGCTAAGGCACTTGGACTAGATGTAGTGTACATTTTGGTGAAACTGCTTTAAAACCCAGTAAAATTCCCAGTATTTCAGAGCTTTTTCAGAAATAATTTTAATGAGAAACTTGGCATGAAATCTGTGTGTTGGAATTTTGATTCACTTAAAACAAGATGAAATGAATGTATCAGAAATCTTCCACATAATGATCACTGTATGTGACTTTAATGTATCTTTAGACTATTGCAATTGTGCTTCAACTCAGACCACACTTTGACAGACTTCAGTGTGTGTTTTTTTTCTGATCTGGGCCTGAACTGTGGAGAAATGGAAGACAAACCATGTCTGTACTTTGTGAGGAGTGTATTTAGCCTTTGCAAACTTGTTTGAAGTTGTTGTGTTGGGAAAACTATTTTTTTTTTTGGTGAGAAAATTATAGAGAAGTTACAGAAAGCAGACCAACTCATTAATATAAAAATGAAAACATAGCCCTATAAATGGGTGAATAGTCACACAATTCTCTCAGCTTTCAGAAAGTGAAACTTTCTTTGGAAGAAGAAAACCAACACCAACCTGCTTTTTTAATTGTCTCTTTCCAGGTTTGTACGCAATGTGTAATTTAGTAGATTTTGTAGTCAAAACAATAGATATTGCCCCCATTACCCTGCAGGTTTCTCCAAGTTTATATCATCCTCAGTTGTTTTATTTGCATTTAATACTCTCTATTTATAGTTCCCATGGAAAAAAAAAAAAACAATCACTGGGGAGTTGGAAGATGATTTTTTTTATCTGGCTGTTGTCAGTGATGGTGTATGGAAGCATAAAACATCTTGAACTTTGTAAACTAAGGTAACTGTGTAGGAATCTTGATAATGAATTCTTGTTTTGACTTGTAAATGATATGGTATGGAATTCATCATCATAGTATATAAAGAGTGCTCCAAAATGGGATAATTTTTCATCAAAGAAGCACTTTGAAGTATACTCTACATGCTTTTTCTAGTATCTCTTGACAAGAGCAAATAATAACTGGGTTGATGTTTTGCTGCTTTCTTAATAGGTCCTCTAAGCAAAGCCTGAGTGCTGTAGTTGAGCTGAGTACTGCTTTGTTTGGAACTATTTGAGTGTCCTTTTTTCACTGGAAAAGAGAAATCATTGCTTTCCAATGGAAAGTCTGGGAAGAGAAATCATTCATGGAGTTGTTGACCCAGCCATCACCATAGTTTCTCTTTTCCTGCTTTGCTGGTGGGTCCCTTCTACATGAGTTTGCAGCTTCAGAAAGGTGAAACTGCTTGAGCAACCGGGTCTGGGGAAACTAAAAGTAGTGTAGGAAGAATTTTTGAACTTTTTTAGTTAGAAAATGAGGAAGTTTACTTCTTTAATGGTGGTCACCAGATGTCCCTGTTATATGTGACATTGCACAGTGCTTTTTGTTGCTTTCAAGTTATTATCTATCATCATTTATGCCCTGAGACGATTGCTTGAGATGAAACATAGAAAACGTTGCTGCAATTTTTAAAGGAGTTATTAAAAAAACTGTGACTACTGAATGCTGTAATACACTGGTGTTAGCTTTTACCTGTGTCTCATACCACATACAAATCCAATTTGTTTTCACCAAAAGTAGGCATACTTCACATTTAAACCCCTCTTCATTTTCAGCTGATTTGTAACAGATGGATATGCAGCACAGCAGTAACATATCTGTACTGCATGATCACATTTGAAAGGTGATATGTAAGAACTAGAAAGACTTTAGATATTTATAGCAGAATATTGCTGGATCTCCTGACCTTTTGGAGGGGTTAAAGAAACCTATTGAAAGAAGAGGAAGCTTTCCTCTGTTCTCTAAATACTTACCCAGAACCTAGCAAAGAATGAAGTCCAAGTAATAAGGGAGTGAGTACATAAGAAGTAAAATCTGGCGAGCCCCCTCACCACTGCAAGGCACTTCATTAAGCTTCACACCTTTGATGCGAGTGGCTCTTAAAAGTCTGCTCTTCTAGGAAAATGTTAGAGCTCTGGAAATCCACTCTGTTCTGCTTTAACTGTAACATTATATCAAACTGCAATATCCTAAATGGCTGGGAGCAGACAGGGAAAATGGTCCTGTAGTAAGTGGACTGTTGAGGCACTTGGGAAAGCATGTTCAGGTCTCCTGATGAGTCCCTGAGTAAGTCACTGTGTGCATGAAGGGCTGTCTGATACCAGTCCACTCTAATCTCACAGCAGGGAAGGGGAGGAGGCTACTAGAATATGTTAAATAAAAATTAGAGCTGCTCAACATTGAGAATTTATTTCTGTGTTTCTGATTGTAATTGGAATAAACAATTTTATTTTTTGCTCCTATGATTTCCCACAAAGTGAACGTGGAGAAATGCTAGCTTTTATTAAGATTTGGAAGTGACCACAGAAAGAGAGATAATAGCTACAGATACAGAAAGCTAGCAAATAAAATCAGCTGAATAGAAAGGGGGGATTTATTAACATACTACAGGTAGGCTCATTTTAGGGTTCATTCTGAATGCTGATTTTGAGTGTTGCTTTCTTTGTCTTAAAACTGAGCTAAGGAGAAAGAATAGCTCTTTGACTCATTTAGCCTTTGGGGTATTACATTTCCCCTTCTGTTATCAGAGAATGGCGGAAGTCACTATCAGTCACTTCTCAAAATGTATTGATTCTAATTGAAGAATTTTAAGGGGTTGGATCAGATATTTATACTATCAGATGAAATCTTTGATTTCCCTGATTGGAGGAATTTACAGGTGTTGAGTATTAAAAAGCAAGATTAGAAAACTACAGTGTTTTCTATAAACCAATTACATCCTTAAAATAAGTATATCCTTTCCCTTGCTCATACTTGTTGCTATTAAAGGACATACTGGTTTTCTTTAGCACCTGACACTGCCTTTCTTGCATTACTTGCAGTCCCAGCAGAGCTGAAAAAACCAGCCCATTGTCCAAGAATTTTGCTTACTCCTCATTTCCTTCTTCAAATTTAATTAGATCCAAAGGCTCTCAAAACTTTGAAACGAAAACAGCAACTTATTTTGAGAAAGAGTAGAATATTTGCCCCCTTTTGGCCTTGTATTCCATCCAGGTTTCCCCTTGGCCAGGGCAGGCTGCCTGTTGTGATTGGAGAAGGCATCAGTGGCTGTGTTCAGCTCCTGTGAGCTGGCACTGTCCTGCTGCCCTGGTGGCCATTGGATAGGATGTCTCTACATGCACCTGTGCTTCAGGTATTGCCTCAGCACATTTGTGCCTCTCCGTGCTTTTAGGCTGGATAGGGACTTTTCTAGATCCTGATTTAGGCTACATTCCTAGGTTTTCTTTATAGCAAGGGCTATTAAAGAGGGAGACTACTGCATTCCTGAGCCTTTGCTTAGTCTTCTGAGATAGCACTGTATACTGAAACTGATGTATGTATTTAGGGTGGCAAGTGGGAGGGACGTATTTAGTACCTGTCTTTGCTGATTCTATACATTTTTGTGGCCCTTAGGCTGTTGATATTCCCTGGTGCTCTTTGTAAACCCTTTATTCTGACCTTTAGAGTCTCAAATATCGAGAATGAAGCTCACACAGTTGACTTCTCCCTCCTTTTCTGCTGTTATGTGTGCATTTTATTCTTTTTTTCATGTCACAGGGCATAGGTGAATTAAGTATGTTGTAGTCAGATGAGCTGTGTGCTCAGAGAAGCTCTGCTGGATGTACAGCCCAGCATCTCCTCCTTTACAGGGTTGCCCAGCTTCTGTCACACCTCATGGGCCCATCTTGAGGTCGCCTATGGAAGAGCATTCATGATAAGTTGCAAAGGCAAACAAATACTGGGAATTGCAATGGGCATTTATGTTACTAGAGATAGTCTTGGAGACTTTAAGAAACTGCAAATCTTTCTTTTTAGTTCTTCCCCCCCCCCACCCCCCATGAAGTAAAGCCTATAGTAATAGCTGTTTGTTAGCCATTTGAACTATCATACAGTAGACTATTCTGAGTTGGAGGGGACCCACAAGAGTAATTGAGTCCAACTGTAGGGGGAGGATGATTAAATATGAAAGGACTGGGTTGTTTTGTGCTGCTCATTAGAAAGCACAGATTGATACCTATCTGGTTTCTTTGGCAAGGAGATAGCAACATCTTCTGTGACACCTCCCCTGTGTGCACAAACCAAGTAGCTAAATCTGCATAGATATTTTTTTAAAATTCTCCTGCTTTTCCATGACCATATGGAAACTGTCAGCCAGCCCAAATCCCAGAGTCCATAACTGGCTATGGTGTTGAAGCTTCTGCTCTTTGTTCTATGCTTTTTACTCTATACCAAGTAGACCTGGGGACAGGAAGGTCCACAACCAGCTAAGAATCATCTTAGCACCATTTATATAATTCTGAGATAACAGCCAGTTTTCCAGTTGTAATGGTTAACACAAAGCTTTTGCTTTTCCTTTTCATGTCTTTTCTTTTCTTTTTTTTTTTTTTCTCCCTGAAACATAAGAGTCAGGTATCAGCTAAGTGTGAGTGTATTTGGAAATGGAGTGTTGCAAAAGTAGCTTACCTGGTCTTTCATGCTCTAAATATTACTTTTGGGTAATGAAAATATTTCTAAAGCAGCCCCAGAGCACAACTGCAGAGTTGTTCTCTCTAGAAGCCACATGGATCCTGACAACAGAACTACTCCTGAATACCATCTTTGGGAATTGGAACCCCCTTGCAAATCATTGTAAGTGTCTCTCGAGTCACTTTTGCTGCCTGCTACCAGCAGAAAGCTTTTAAACAACCCCTGATTGAACCTCTGAGGCTGTATAGAGTGACATATGCATCAGATTTGGGTTTCAAAACTACCGATACTCACATTTAACCAAAACAGGTTTAATTCAATCTTGAAAAATGACTACAGTGCAAGATTTTTTTCTTGTGAGGTAATGTCTTTTCCAAGGTTACAGTTTATGTGCAGACCATTGAATGCTAATGCATCCTGCCACAACAGTGAGATGAATGTCTGTGTGCTCGAGATGAGGTCTGTGCCAGGTGCAGTATGCTATCTGTCCTCTAAACTTTCCCAATCCCCACCCCGAGTTACGCTTCTCCCTGGCCAGATGTGGGATATGAGTGACTGGAAAAGAGGTGGTGGTGCTTGGTAAACAGAATAGGTCCTGCTCTCTGGTGGCTGCAGCCAAAGTAAACAACCGAGAGTAATTGCCACCACAGGCACTTTACAGTAGATCTGCGTTTTTATTGATGTTGTTATTAAACTGCTATAAATGTTGTAGGCTGCTGTTGGAGATGAAATTCCCCCTTCCCCCAACTTCTTGGTTGCTGTCTGTCACTAAGTGCTATTAAGTTTATCATCTAGCAAAATCAGACAGTGCAGGAAGCAGTCTGAATGTTAATGTTAACCTATAATAGGTTTTAAATAGCTATAAAGAAAAATTAGGCTGCAGTGGGACAGGAAGGCTAGTTTACCTTAACATAAAATAAAGGAGGACATGTTGACCTGATTTACTTAAATGTAGCTATTATGTGCTCTTTAGGGAGGAAACTGGTGTACCAAGGCTTATACAGACAGGAAAAATGTCCTTTACCTCACTCTATACAAATGACATAAAGGTTCTTGCTCTAATTAACGAGTAAGTCCATAGGTGCTGCATGTAAATATTAATGCAGATGTCACCCTGGCTACTTTTTACATTAATTCCTTCTAGAATAACAATAGAGCTGTGAAAAAGATTGTTCTGAAATGTGCTACATCTTGTTTGGCTTTGAGCGTGGTGCTTTTTTGCAACAGGTCCAATATGAATTATATTCATAATGGAAATGTGAGGGTAATAAAAATGGATCATCTGTCATCCGGGAGTTCCCATCTGTCTGGGCTACCCTAAAATTTTTACAGAAGTGTGTGGAAAAGTCATGCATGAGCCCAACTCTCTCCTCCAGCTCTCTCCATCTTTGCTTCCAAGCTCCTCTCAGCCAGCAGCTCCCAACATGCTCTTCATGCCAGCATTTGAAATGCAACCACAACAGAAAACCTGTGGGTCTCTTAAAGTATAGGGAGAGAGAATCAAATTGTGTGTGAAAGTCAGGAATGGGTCAGGTACGTGGTGAGAGTCTGGTGCTGAAGGAAAAATTAGTTTAGTTTTCTATGGGTGCTCTGAAATTTTGGAAGAGGTCGTGGTTAATGACGTGTCTGCTCAGAACATCTCATGGGAGGTTACAGGTTGCAAAATGTATTGTTGGAGACAGGCAGAAGACTCATCACTGGCAGCTTCGAGTGCCTCAGTTTCCTCCTTCGGGACATCTGAGTTGGGAATGTCATGGGACCAGTGGGGTTCAGGATATACCTTTGAACTCTTAAAACTGGGGACATTCAGGGATGGGTCTGGGTGTTTGCTTTGGTTATGGTCTGCATAAAAAAATAACATTTTTTTTTTTTAAAGACAGAATTTTACTTGCTCTTTCTTTAACAAAATCAAAACCCTGTAGATCTAAAAGTTTAAGCAAAGTTCTAACATATTTTATTAAAATCATTAGACAATTAAACATTAACTCAAACTGACTGGTCCTAATACTTTTTTTAGTGAGTTCTAAGAATCCAGTTAATTGGTGATTTTATTCTTTAGAAATAATGAAGAGTTGTTCCATGCTACATCAGGCATATTGCTTGGGTCAGTCTCCTTAAAGGAAAATCAGAGTATTATCTCCCGTCTCAAATGAAGCTTCTGAATGAATTTCAAGTATTTATTCAGGACTGTGTTCCTCCTGAAAGATCCAGATTTTCATTTCCTATCTAGCTCATCAGGTTCCCTCTGTTGCTGACAGTATCTGGCATTGCACATAACATCACCAGCTTCCCTATTGTTAGTAAGAAGCTGCAAAATAGAGTGTTTGTATACCTGGGTGAAAATCCGGATCTGTGGTATAAGGGTGCTGAGCTGGGTTGTTGGATTGCCCCTTCTGGCCTGCGGTAGAGGTGCAATGCACCCCAGATTTTGTGTCAGGTCACTCTGCTCCACAAAGGGATATGGGAACGTGTTGAAGCTGCTCATGCCAGGGCCTGCACAGGCTCTACAGAACACCCTGAGCTGGAAAGGACCCACAAGGGTCATGGAGTCCGACTCCTGGCCCTACACAGGAGGGCATTGAGCCCAAGAAGCCCAAGAGCATTGTCCGAATGCTTCTTGAACTCAGTCAGGCTTGGCAGTGTGACCACTTCACTGGGGAGCCTGTCCAGTGCCCAACCACCCTCTGGGGGAAGAACCTTTTCCCAATATCCAGCCTAAACCTTCTCTGACGCAGCTTCATGCCATTCCCTTGGCATGGCTTTGTTTCTGTGATTTGTCTTAGTACTTTACTGTTTCCCGAGAAATCCAGATTAATGATTAAACTCTAATTTATGATCCTAGTATAAGATAAAGATGATGCAAAAATTGAACATGGTAATTTCTAGTTTTATATGACTTCTGGGCTTGAAGCAATAAAGTAGGATTTATGTGGTTCTCTCTAGGCTTGCTGCATCTTCCCTATGCTGTTTCTAGTGCTTTTCCTCCTGAGTTTTGTGTATGTTCATGCCCACACGCAGGCAAGGCACAGTCAGTTCTGCCAGACTGCACCAGGAAAGGCTTACATTTGCAGTTGGATTGCAGTTTAAAAATGTTTGTTTGCTCTCTAACCTTTAGGCTGTCAGTGAGCCCAGCCTTGAAGCACGGCTGCTTTGTGAATGATGTTGGGATACCTTCACCTTTTGTTTGACAAGCTTCAAAAGGTAGGGATGCTCTTCCAAACACTAGCAAATTGAAAGTAAAAACTGAAGTAGAAATGAAGGAAAATGTAAATAAGAAAAGTGGCATTAATGCATAATGAGTCCTCTTAATATTAAGAAACCTAAATTGATAAGGTTTTTTTTATTTCAACTCAAGATGTTAGGAGATAATTGTCAGTGAGTTTGGGTTTTGACATACTGAGCTGGTTGTTCTATATCATGTACATGGTATACAAATACCCTCCACTACAATTTTGGCTTTAAATGACTAATAGTTTGGGTAAGTAGTTCATCCAACATCTGATAACAAGTAACCTTCTCCATATATTTGCTTTTGAAGTCAAATTATTTCAAATTGCAGGCTATATGTTTTTAATTACTCAGTAAGTGGCTCTCAGATCAATGTCCATTTTTGTGATGGAGCATTGGGTCAGATTGGGATTGTCCCTGTTGCTCCCTGGGGATGCTGCTCCAAGTGTCGAGAAAGCCTAGGAAGTGACAAGAGGAAGTAAAGGGAGAGTCTGTGACAGAAACAAAAGCGGATGGACAGAATGTGATTCGACCTGAATTCCCACATATATTGTCTATAGGAGATGTAGTCTTGAAAAAATGTAACTGACAGTAGGTGAAATTCTGTTTGTTTTTTCTTTGCAATGGAGTCAGAGAAAAGCCAAATTCCTCTATCATTATTACAATAACAGGAACTTCTGCATATTTCATTATCCAATAGCAAAATAACCATGAAATGAACAATGATAAAATGCTCAAGCAAGAAAAGTCAGGCATTTCTCAGTTAATTTCCCTGCAAGGTTTGTAGTGAGTGTATGAAATGTGTATGTGTTCTAACTGAAATAAACAAATTAGAATGTATAAATCAATTAGTTATAGGCTTGCTTCATTCCAAGAGCCTGTTTCCAGGCTGGAATAAATTTAAATAACAGATCTGAGTATTCTTTTGGTCACTTAGTAACCATTTTATATGCCAGCTGTTTGTTTGTGATAATTAGAAATGGTAATAACTTTCTGAATACCATCACTGTGTGTAAATGAGAATTTATGGATTTTTTTTTTCACTCTACACCTTATCAGTTTACATTACTGTATTTGATTTAATTTTCTTTCTCTAAGTTACTCTTGAACAACTATAAAGTCAACTCATGAAACACTACTAGAACCAAAGTGAAACAGCCTGAAAGATCTTGGAATCTTTCTTGTGAACTGTAGAGAAAATGCTTCATTGGAATTATTAATTTTACTGCAGCGGTAAAACTAAAGTTAATTGCATTATTATAGATCGTATTCTGTAGTCTTTCAGTAGATAACTTGAAATGAAAAGAAAATCATATCAAGCAGAGATTCTGAAGGAGCAAAAAGAAAATGCAGAACTCAGCTTATAGCTGTTGCACAGGACAGACATTTAATTGGCAAGTCTCTTTGCAAAAGTTGGCAACTTTTTAAAATACTATATCCACTGTGATGAACTTAGGATGGAACATGATAGGCTTCCTGGATCCAGCATACCTCCAGCTGCAGACACGCTTCAATTTGCAGGAAGCCAGCTTGCCCTTCAAAATTCCATTGAAAACTGAGCATCTTGTAGCATTTTCCAGAAAAATATTGTTTAAGGAGATTAAATTAGAATGATAATATCCATGATTTTAGTGCAGGCTCTTTCTTCAAGGTGGTAGAGGATAGAGCAAGCACTAAAAAGGAGAAAGAGTTTTGGGTGTGCTGCTGAAGCTGCTTCAGCCTGATGCCCAACTTCTGTGGCCTGTGGCAGAAAAGGTGCCTCCCCTTTCCACAGGGGAGATTTCCCTTTCCTGTTTCCAGACTGTGGAATCCTGAATGTCATGAGGGAAGTGAGGTCAAATAATGGAAAAATTTAGGCTAGAGGGAACCATGTCTGGTCCAAGCCCAGTCACAGTGAAGTTGACTCTGTACTTTAGTGCAGCTTAGTCAGGTGAGGTTGCTGGGGCCTTCCCAAGCAATATCTTGAATAGCTCCAAGGATGGAGATTCCATAGCAGAGCAACTTCTTCTGCTGTGTGACCACCCTTTCTGGAAGAGGTGATTTTTCTCCCTGACACTTCATAGTAATTTTCCCTTTGCCTCTTGCATCTCGTGCTTGATGTGCCCTTGTCCTTTCTTGTCCTGTGAGATGAGTCTGTCCTTGTTTCCTTGTACCTGATGCACTCCTTTGGCTGCCACAACATGACTGTACTTGTGGTTTTCCCTCCTGCCTGCATTGGAAAGGATGGTGGCGATTTTGTGAGTTCACATCTGCACAGTGTTTCGAAAGTCTGCAGTGCTTCAGAAGGACACACTATTTAGCTGCTGTGCAGGTCATCTTGCTGTGGTAATTTGATATTACTCTTGAAACAGCTATTCTTCAGAAAAAAAACAACCTCCTAGACTTACATGAGATGGAAAAGAATGTAGCATGCCTTCCTCTGTAAAATGGAAAGCACACGTGAGTTGCATCAACATCAAATTGTTCTGCTGCCAGCATTGGGTATATCACTGTTCTGTAAATTATTTTACACTCCCATCCCAAATCTGTGGTACCTCTAGCGCTGTTGCTGAATTTTTTCTAATTATCCAGAACCTTGTAACTTAATAGACCCAAGTTGTAAAAAAAATGGCTGTAAAATGCAGGTTTAATAAAAAGTTACATAAATAAGGAGTAGTGAAAGGTGCCTGAAACTTGAGACTCTGGCTAGGCACTAGAAAAAATGCTGGAATTCAGTTTGGTAATGAGTTTGTGAACTGAGATTAGCAAAATCATTTCCCAGACACTCTGGGAAAGCAAACTCATTTAGACATTAAGAGTGTTATGGCTGCTGAAATAAAAACATGGATGTCAGTGACTGGAAAAACAACTTCTTTGTGGCCAATGATCTGAATGTTAGAGCTGTTCAAGATGCATGATATATGTGAAAAGGTTTCTCATCGCCTCTACATTTGTTATGTGTTTGTTAACATGTTAATTAAATTGCAATGCCTTGCTCCTATAACATTAGCAAGTATAAGAGCACTGAAAGCCTTTTGCAACCGAGGCCAAAAATTAAGAATTACTGTATACAGGCATTTGCCGGTGTCAGAATTTTTATTTTGTATATATCAGAAGTTCAGCACTGAATTTAGTCTCTTTACATTGTATTTGGATAAAAGTATCCAAAACCATGAAAGGAAGCGAGACACCCAAAACTCTTGTGCTGACTTTATTGCTTCAGGCTATTGAAAAATCAGAATTGTCAGGGTGTGAATAACTCTGATGTTTCAATATTGGTTTTTTTTTCAGAACTGGAAAGAAAAGTGAAGAGTAACTTCTGATCTATCAGCTTTCTCAAATATTATGTTAGTTTTTGTTTGGCTTGTTGTGGCCTTCAGGCACTCGTGGTCTGTGACTTTTTAGGGCTTGATGCCACCACCCTTAATGCAGCCTGTATGACAAAGCTGTCCTAGCCTGAGGACCCCAAGAGTCTTGGGGCTCTTTGATTGCCAGGTCTTCTGAGTGGTGGTGCTGGCTTAGAGCTCTGAACCAGGAGGCAGCTTAGGAATTTTGTATTTCTGGCTTACTAAAGAAACTAGCAGGAGACTGGACAAGCTACTTGTATTCCTCCATTTTTTAATATTTAATTAATTATGTAAATATATTTTAGAAGAAGTAAGGCTAATAAGGTAAGGAGAGGGGTGAAAAAATCAATTCAGATGTGCTTTTTTTTCTTTTAGAAATGTTCTGAAGTACTTTTTAGCAGCAAAGTAAAGCAGGCATGTATGGTTTCTTCTATGTCAGCATGAAAGGAAGGATGTTGGCCATGATTCCTATGTTAATCTGCAGTTAACAGGCTCTGTTTTTCTTATTAGCAGTTACAGTCTGTGATCTGGCCATGCCTCTCGTTGAAGAATTACAGGTGTGTTATGATTCATCTCCATTTCACATTTGTAGGAGTTACTTGGTAGTTGATACAGTACATTCGCTTTAGTCCCTTTATATATTAGTTCATTACATTCCTTGATTTGTGAATAGGAACAACCAAAATGGCCATTCCCTAATTTTTGACAAGTATAGGGGGCATATATAATATGTCTTTGTGATAGGGCTGCTTTAACATCTTGATTTTTCTTTGTGAGGATTTTATTCTAAAATTAACGTCTGGATTTGAAAATGTGTGATCAGCAGCCAAAAAATCTGTTTTGCCGTCTGGATAAAATAATTCAAACCTGAAATGTCATAGCTGAAATGGTGTACTTGCCTCTTCTCACTGTATGGCGAATCAAATCCTGGCTTTAGTCAGAATGAAGATGAATTTGCTTTTTTCACAAATTTGTCACATTATTTGATATGATTATCCAGTTCTCAGAAGTCTTGCAGCGGGACTGTTCTCCTTCAGGGGCTAAAATCAGGGCAGACTGATATCTACTAGGAGTTCTGTAAGGTATGCCAGGTATCCCTTCCTTATTATTTCTGGTTCCAGGACAGGGTTTTTTTGACTTTTTTTTTTTTTCTTGAGACTATCCCTGTTTTTACTCTTTTTTCTGATTCAGAGGGGAAAAGTTTNTCCCTTTTTTTTTTTTCTTTTTTTTTCCTTTTTCTTTTTTTCTGTCAAATGTAAAAGAAACTTAAATACAGTGTTGGTATCAATGGACCTGTGCCAGCCTGAAAGCAGCTGAAGACCTGGCATACATTTTACCTAGAAACGAAAGTATACGTGAAGACAGGATGTGTGTTGCTAAATATAGGCTGCCCTGAGAGTTCTAGGTCTAAATTTCTGTTTAGGCTGTGTACCAAAAGTAACAGAATTTATTTATTTATTTATTTATTAACCAAAGCTATCCTCTGAAATCAAGACACTCTTGTAACACTCAAGAAATGCAGGACCGAAGACATTTTATTTTCTCTTCTCTCAAAATAATTGTCTTGAAAGAGGAGTCTGCTTGTAGGCAGCTGTGTCTATGTATGTATAGATATATATTAAATAAGCTTGCATGTGGAAAGATGAACGCCTCTGTGAAAAGTACTGCAGACATTCACAAGTGTATAAAACATTTGTAGCTTGTGCACAGAGAGACATGATTTGTAAATGCTGAGGTACTGAACTGAACAAACAGAATTTTCATTATAGACAGTTTTATCGCATCTCTTTACATAAAATTGCAAAAACAAGTGCTAATGTTGAAACTGGCTATTAACCAAAATGTATGCTGTCAAATTAAATGTTCCCATCTGAGATGATAGATGGAGGCTACATGGCTATAAGCTGTGGCTTATGAAAAATAATTCTTTGACATCTGGCTCTAACATCTGGTTTTATAATTGATGCTCTAAAGCAAATGGAATATGTACTTTAAGGGTTTGTTTTTAATTAGTGTTCAGAAGCATGTATTTCTGCATTGTGTAAAAGTATCACAGCTACAGAAGGCTGAAAGACAAGACTTCAATTCACACCAGTACTTGAAGGTATAAAACTACAAATGCTCTACCATTTAACTCTGGGCAGCACCAAACAGCACCCAGGGAGAAAGAGGGGTGGGTGATTTTAACACTTGTTCAGTGCCCACCCAAATGGTCCTTAAGGGAATGCTCTCAGGGTTAAAGAAGAATGAGCCTAGTGGTTTTATCATTGCTGTCACTATTTTATTTCTATGTATTTAAATTCAAGACAACAAGGAAACTTGTGTCAGAATGTTGTCGAGGTCACCTAGCAGTAAGATGCTTGTGGTCTTTTGTTTTTCCTGCCTTGTTACTGCCAGTGTCTTTAAAATTTTGAGCCATTTCAAAGATTCAAAATGATCTTGCATCTTGGCAGTGCACACAGGAATACTCTCTGGACTTGCCTTGGTGACTAATGACTTACCTTCCTTCTTGACTTTTTCAGAGGAGGTTCTGCAAGCCACAGGCAAGCTCCTGGTGCATTTAGTAAATTATTTATATCAGTATTGCGTGGGTGAAGAGTTCTCATGATGCATTTAAACATTATTATTAATATTGCTGTATTTTTCCTGCAATGCAGAAACACCACAAGACCAACTCCCCAAATGCAAGTGAATTTTTCCAGTCACATAGTGGGGGAGCCACTATCTTGAAGAGTTTATAGGGAGAGTAGAAAAAAGAAAGATAAAATAACCAAGTGCTTGATACAACCATGGATACACATACTTTCAAGTGCCTTTTTCTCCAGTTAGTTATTGCTGCATCTAAAGGCACTTGGAAGAATCAAAACAGATTTAATTTACACGTGATGTACAGCACTTCTGAATTTCTTTTCTATATAGGTCACACCTAATCTATCCATTTCATCATCATTTGATTTCAGATGAAGGACTAGAAGAAGTTGAATTTGTGCTACTCTTTTCAGAACTAAAAGGTAGTAATGTTTATAACATTATTTTATTGTTGGATCAATATGGGATCAATGAAAAGTCTACTTTTCTTATCAATATTGATGTTCTTTAAATAACCATTTTTCTTCTTTTTACTAATGTTTTCCAAATTTTCAGTGGCTGTGTTTTTATACAGCTCAGGCTCAGTCTCTGCAATAAATTTTGCTAGTTTTAGGTACAGGGAAGGTCATGTCCTCTCCTCTCCATTGCTAAGGTCTTGTTGCCAGCAAAATGCCTTGGGTAGCTCCATCTCAGCAGTGAAATACATCCTGTTTTTACCTTTGTTTATATCTTTATGTGACTGGTGTAGCTAATCCAGCATGTTGCCTCTCAACAAGGGAGTCTCCTGGCATGGATTTGCTAGCTGATTTTATTCTGTAATGTTGATACTCCTTAAACCCTTTCTATTCCCAGCAATAAAAATGGCCACAACTTTAGTGTGTGTTAAAACTGTCATGAGAACTCACACGGGCAGACATGAGAATTATAGATTAAAAAGCTTCCGTCTTTTCCTCTTTAAACTCCTCATCTTTGAATGTTTCTTTGATCGTATATTGAAAAGCTTAGTTTTTTTTAAAATAAACTGGGTTCTCAGTAATACTGAGATTTATCTCATAAAAGTCCACATGCTGTTGGTTGTGGATTTATGGGGAGTAGCTTGATACTGAGGAAGACCAGTAAGTTGAGTGAAAAAAGAAATGGGCAGGGCATAGACAAGGGTTTCATTTCAGTGTGGCTGATCAGTGTTTTTTTTCCTGGTAGGTCCTTCCCCAGCTCCACAAATGAACCCAACAAACCTGTAAGGTTCTCAGGATTTTCACTACATGTTGTCTTTCCCCTAAGAATGATTTATATCTATTGAGTTTTCCAGTGATTATGCTTTCTTCTTGTTGTTTTTATATTTTTTGGCTTCTTCAGTGCACCTAAAAGCAGGGCTGGAAAAAAGCGGATGGTTTCAGAGAATTTAACAAGGGAAGCGCTCTGTTGTGCTGCCAGCAGCTCTGAATAGTAGATATTGTTTCCCAGCTGTATGAAATATATACATTTTATTTTACAGTACACAAAGAAAAATTTTTCATAGCTTTGCAGACAGACCAATTAAACGCAGCTCAGACTTGCTGGGTCAAGGATGGAGGTTACATGTTACTGTCAAAGTCTTACTGGGATTGACAAAAGCACTTCCTGAAGTTTTCCTTCCACTAAGGAAAGAAACGTCTCCCCTGAACCAATTTCGGTTGCTGTTCTTTGCGTTTATCAGGGTGACTACTTAGGAAGAACTCTTAAATAGCCCTTAAAACACAGAAGCTGAACTATTACATCAAACTGGCCCCTTGTCTAGAGCCAAACAAAACTGGGTATTGTGAGGTGAAAGGGCAGCAAGTCCTTTAGTAGGTGATTCTAGAATAACCTACGTTTAAGTGACTAGTTCTTAATCCTAATTTCTCAGAGATGATTGAAGAATAGAAAGTCCCTCCTTTTGTTTTTCTTTCTTTTGTCTCTTTAAAAAAACCTTTGTAAAGATGTCCTTATTTTCCAAAAATTGTTTTTCAAAAGTCAACCTTGATAAGATTATTGCAGAACACGCATATTTTAAAATGCTTCCATTTCTTGGATGTATCATAGGCCATTCTAGGTAAGAGGATCTTGCCAGTAAATTTTAGCTAGAAGCTCCTCAAATAGGTATTGGTATGTCACCAAATGAGCAGTGTTGCTTCTTTGTAATGTGGTATTTGCTTCAGGTGCAGGAGTACAGACCACTGAGCAGTTGCCTTCAGTGCTGTCTATTTGAAGAAAGAGGCTGAAGAGAAAGATCTTTTTCCTGATAAAATGATTACAAATACCAAATTTACAGTGCTTGAAATCCTAACTTAAATAATAAGTACAATAGATGAAGTTCATGCTGTAAGAAGAACTGCATTCCAGGTGCATGCTAAGATCTTTCTGATCCTCATCCTCTCATCTCCAGTTTTTCAGCATAATTTCTATTCTCTGGTTAATGTAAAAGTCTCTATTTCTAGTCTGTTTTTCAATCCAAAATGTAGCTGACTATAAATTTCGATGAGTCTCATTTGCTTACACCTCATGTAACATACAGCCAATGCAAAAGGAAATATAAATTATTCTGGTAATAATCTGACCTTCCTACCTCCTCGTTTAATCTGGTAGACCATATGTGCAGCTCTCTTTTAAGTCAATCCAAGAATCTTTCAGAGAAAGAGTAAAGGAGGTCATAAAGTATCATAAGACCTTGACTTCAGAATTATTTTCAAGTTAGACTAGTTCAGAATGTAATGATAACCATGATAGGTTTCATCTGCCTACAGTGGGCTCTAGAATAGAGGAAAAAGTATCTGAAGATTTTTTTTTTACTGTATTTTAAAAGCAAAAAAAACCCCCGACTTAGCCTGTGAGCCCAATTGAGTGTGTTTGGAAAAGTATTATTCTGCCTTTCAGATTGGTGAGGTTTTAGGTTAACAGCTACAATCTATTATTTATTGCTTTCATTAAATATTGAAGGTTTATGTTACTATTGTAGGGAATAATTTGTTTAACATGCAATCTTATTTCCTGTTAGGGTAATATGGAGGAAAACCCACTGCAGTTCTCTGCAAATGGGCACTGATCTCACATCTCTGAAATTCAAATTTTGCACTTGGGTTGCAAAACTATCCTTCCTAAGCTATGGCTGTTTTTTCTTTTATCTTGATGTTTTAGACACTCATTTTACCCAAAGGAAAGAACTGATATCAGGATATGGGCATGAGTCCTTAGGGAGATGTTTTATATATGTATGCTGAATTTATAAGTATAAACTGTTTCTGCTCTGTATTTAAACTTCAATGATACATGGTTTTATGTATCAAATACACTTTAACATCATATACAAAATCTTTATTGCTATCTGATAGAATTAAGGGAATATGTAGGATAAGCATCAGAGAATGATAGCCATAGTTTGATATGATGGGAGAATATGAAGTTTCCAAGATGCCTAAATGAGATGGGTAAGTAACTTTAAAACAGCTTTTCCACAAATACAAGATAAGGAATTAATGGGTTCATTTCATGTTGGTACACACACACATATATAAATATTTTTGCATCTTTGCTAAGCAATCTCAGAAACCTGATTCCTGAAGTTGCTAGGTAAGATGTGTAGAATGTCAGCACTGAAATAATTTTTCACTGAGCTATCAGATCAGAAAAATTTGAGATGTTTCTAAATTACTAAATGATTCTTCTAAGTGTGTGCAATACAGTTTTAGGTGGCTCAAGAAACAACACTGGACTTTTTCCTGTGAGTTCAGCAACTGTGGGCACACAGCAACTTATAGTCCCTTAAGCAAATTAAAATTCTGATATTTTTCATTTTTAAATTAAATCTGATTTAAAAAAAGAATATATTCTTTATTATGTGGAAGCTTTACACAGTACACAAATTTCAGCTGTGACAGATTTACTGGGCTTTGACAATGTTTTTCATTGACATGTAAAATTTTACAGTAGGGTTCAGATCCTTGTCTGTGTTTTAAAGCACCTGATAGAGCAGACCTCCAATTCTTATTAAGAACATTGAGCACCATGGAGTGAAGCAGTAATAAAGCCCCTTCCATTGATACAATGCTATTTTTATTCCTAATTTTACTCTTATGTATGGTATTATTCTTTTACAATATCTGTATCCTATTGAAACATTGTGATTTGATTTTTCCTGTCATTGTGCTCAGCACACAGAAGGAAGAAATCTTTCAGGAACTGGCTCTTGCTTCCTTCAAGGTCAGTTAAAGCCTTGAGAATAACAGGAGTTAATGAAGCTTAGAGGTACAGCGCTGTAACACAATTGATTTAACATCTTAGGCTGTGTCTGCATCGCTCTCTTTCTGTAAACTTTATGGTCACATCCCAGCAGACTTTCCTCACGATGGAGATGAAGGCAATGCCTGAGATAAGTAGCTCTTGGAAAGGGCACATCCCCGTGTGTTTTGGAGGGTTCACCACGGCAGTGTCTGAGACAAGGCTTGTGCTCAGTGTGTGTTCAGCTCATCCACCTGCCCTTGCCTGTGTTTTACTTGTCCTGTAGTGTCAGTTGCCTCGGGTTGGACCAGCTGGAGCCACAATCCCCTCCTGCCTTCCACGACACAGGTAGCAGTAGGAGTTTCAACGCAGGGCTACATATTTAGCCATTAGCAGCATAAAATCCAGTCTGCTGGCTCAACATTCCTCTCTCCTTGTCGCCCAAGTGCAGCTGTGTCACCTGATGGGCCTTTGCTTTTTCCTCTAGCGTTTGAAATGCGGCTTGTTTTTATTTATAGCCCTCCCTGGAGCGCGGAGTAATGGCCATTGGAAAGTGATGTGACTCGGGCTCCTCTGAAAGAGCCCTTGAACATTTCCCTTTTGGACTCAGTTGGAAAGTTGCAGTTTTCCATTTTAACTAAAAGTACTCTGTAGGGAGCAATCCTACATCTGCAGGGGCAGACTGTATGACTCAATGCAAATCTTTCTCTTCTTTAACTTCCATTGTTCTCATTCTGGTTTGCCACGGCATTTTAATCTCAGTTTTCTTCCAAATGAAGGATTCATGAATATGAGAACTTCAAAAGAGTAAACATGGGTAAAACTCTGAAAAGCCATATGCGTTGTTGACCTCTAGATTTGATAAGAAATTATTTGCTTTTCAAATTTTACTTAATATTTTTATTACTAGTTCATATAAATAGGTATTTTATCTAGAGCTTGAGTCAGAAAACCAGCACTAAAGAGTTTCTTTGGACCATGCCTTGTTGTTTAATAAGAGCAGACAGAGCTTGAGAGAGCAAAAACACATCTAGAAGTGAAAAATTGACTCTTGGTTAATTTAGATGTCTACAGTTGAACAAACAATCAGTTCCTCATCTTTGAATCTTCTGTTTTTCAACGTGTTGAAAAAGTGGTAGCTAAATATTTCAGATAGAGTCTCAGATTTGTTCAAAAATATTATTAGTGCCAGAAACTGGTTTAGCTGGATTCTGGTCTTTTTCCTCTCTGTTTCTTTATCTTTCATTTTTCTGCTATACCAGTGAAAAAATGAAGGGACTGGAAGAACAAGCTAAAAAGTTAAAAGTTAAAAAAAAAAGTATACATTTTAAAATAAATTATCTCTTTTAAGAACATTTGTTTCTGAAATAAGAAGAAACATCTGAAAAAAATTGAACAGCATGTACGGGACGATGCTATCTGAGTAATGCAATTAACTTGACTGTTGGTGATGCAGTTTTCATTCAGATAAAATCAATATAGTTATTTCTAGAGAGATAACTGGCCAGCTTAGGTTTGAAGGAAATAATGACAGAAGGGCAACTATTGCCTGGTAACTTTAGTTACTTTTAAAAGTAACTTATTTCGGGAGATGTGGAAAAACAAGGAAAAGGGAACTTTATAGTAAAGGCACTATGGAGTCCTTACAAGAGCAGGAAAGAAGGAACCAATTAGGAAGAACTAGAAGCAGAAATTGGAAAGGGAGCATCAAGAAAGATGAGATGGTAATTGGAGTTCAGCAGAAAATAGTTTTATTCTCTGACTTTATGAAAATGTGCCTGTATCTTATGTTAGGGTGACGCCAAGAGAGAAGTTTGGTGTAATCCAATCTGTTTCAATTAAAACAGATAAGAATCTAAATAGAATGTAAGCTTTAAGTTCCCAAAGTTAGGAAAAAAAATTGAGACTTTCTGGTTGTGTGGATTTTTTGGTAGGTTTATTTATTTATCTATTTGTGTGTGGGGGGGTGCTTGGTGTGGTTTTGTTCTGGAAGTTTTCTGCCACAGCATGAAGAGAAAGAGAGCAGGATGTTGCAGCTGTTTGAGCCCATATGATGGTACTAGAATATTTAACTATGTTCTCAGACAGTACTGGAAACAGCGTCTTAGCTTGTTTTCATATTTCATGATCCCTGTGCTCATAAAACAGTGCTGTGACTGATGGAAAAAGAAACTGGAACTAAGATTCAGTAGTTTGTTTGGTCTCTTCTGCATTCGTATGCCACAGGGAGGCACTATTCTCTTCAGGTTGTGCTTTTTCTGCTGCTCTCTAAAATATTAAGCACTGTGGTCCTTTGGTGTTTTAAAACCCATCGAGTTTATGTCTTTGTGTCAGTTTTGCTGCTTAAATTTGCAGCAATCCTGAACACTGCAGAGTCTCCTTACTCTACTCTGCTGAAATACATCTGCTCTGTAAGTTGGTGCCACATTTGGCAATAAGAGGCTGAATTAAAATGTTGATGTCCTCATGCAAATATCCTTTTCTTTTAGTGTTCCTGAAAGCAGCAATCCCTTGCCCTCAAAAAAAAAAAACCCCAAACTCCAACACTGCTCCCCAAGAAAAACTGCCTGCCATCATGAAGAGAAAAATGTGCGTATGCTGGAGGAATAGGTATCTCAGCAGATTTCGTAGGCTGCAATATAAAAGCTATATGAAAATAAAAAATTCCTCAAGTACATAAAATGGGTTTGTTTCAGGAGTTTTGGCATGTATAGCCCAGAGTGTGAACATATTCAGAGGTGTAAAGAGACTCAGTCTTTCAAATCTCTTTACACTTATCTTTTTTAAATGTGCAAGCTAAAATTAATTGTAGGGAACTTAATTTGTGGTTTGTAATATTGACAGTTATAGGAGGCTTGCTTAAGCTTCCTTGTTTTTGTTTTTATTCTTTCTTTTCAAAGTATTGTGGCAAAATATTCTAATGTCTGTCTCTTAAGCCAGATATCCTACTGCATTTGAAGTGATGCAGTTCAATTTATAGCTGATGTAATATTTATCTTGCAAGGAGGTTGTTTTAGAGACAATTTCACTGGCTATTGTTCAGTGATTTCAGTTCCTTTACTGAAAAAAATCATGGACTAAGATTAATTAGTATGTTAGTTTTTTATTGTTGCATTTGAAGCTCTATTCTAACCCTAACCCTCTCCCAAGGGAAAAAAACCCCAAACCCCGACATGATTTCGGTTGCAAAACTGTGAGGAGATTGAAGTAATGCATTCTGATGTGAAGCTGTAAGGCTCTTTTTATTATATTTAAAAATGAAAATTATGTTTTTAAAATTGTATTGCTAGTGTGCTTTCAACACTCAGTGTATAAAACTGTCACAGTAGTCTTTGCAGGGCTGGATTATGGAAGTAGGAACGTGGATGGGAAGCATCCTTTTGAGTTTTGGCATTGTTTTAGCAGAAGCTAAATTGAGGACAACCTCATGTCATATGAGTGATGAAAAAGATCCTTGTTTTGAACAATCCTCATTAGGGTGCAGTGACAATTGAGGAAAATGTTAATTCTCTGAGGGTGGGAAATAAAATATTTGTAAAATAAACTATAAAGTGTCAACACAGAACTGAGTTTGATGCTGACTTTTTAAGATCAACCCTGTGTGATCTGTTGCCTTTTTTTTTTTTTTTTTAATATTGACATCTTAATTGAAAAAATAGATGGTTTCCAAGTCATGAAATACTTATGGTATGTATAAAGGGATTTGTAATCATACCCATCTGAGTGTTCCCAGCAGAAGGTTCTCCTCTTCCCTTGTTTTTCTAGAATACAGTGGAATTTCCAGTAACAAAACTGATATAACTTAATTTAACACTTCTCAAGGCCTGAGAATACAGCTCATTTTTAGACAGTGTTATTAGTAACTTTTAGTATATCTTTGTAATTTCTATCTTAGAGCATTGGGTCCTTGAAAAACCTTGCAAGAAATTAAATCGTGCTGCTGCAACAATGATGAATGCTTTCAAATTAAAATGTTAAGCATATGAATTTTCAAGTTTGGAAACTCCAGCAATCTCCTTTCAGGCGACTGAGGCTTTGGTTTTTAGAGAAGAACAGGAATTCACAGTCAGTGGGAGCTGTAGGTAGTCAACTTTTCAGAATCCAGCCTCCATTGAGTAGATATTTAGGAGATGTTAATAGTCTCAAATGGGACCAGGTTTTCAGAAGAATCCAGCTCTTGTTTAGGTGTCTATATATATTACTAGGTTTCTAAGAGCTTAGTGTGTTGAAGGTGGTGAGAGCTTCCAGCTGCAGATGATTTCTGGAAATCTGACCTTTAGTTCAGTGTTTAAACATGTTCTGGTTGCTCCAAAAAGTCTGACTTTATGCAGCTATATATAGGTCATATTAGAGATAATATTTTATGAAATTGGCCCTCACTTTTTCCTGAGAAGTTATTACAAGTTAATTTCAAAAGTAAAAAGAGAATTTGGACCTTCTAGTGCCATGTGCTAACTGTGATAACACATTTTCTGCAAAGAGCCAAAATCATTGAGCATGAGGTCCTACACTTGGAAGAGTTGCAAAGCCGTGGCCGAACAGAAGTTTTTCCACGTCTCCTGGAGAAGTCTCATCGGAGAGGAGTGGACAAGATGAAAGTGAGCTTTCTGTTCTCACAGTGGCACTGAATGGGAAAGGGAGGATCAAAAACGAGAGTGTAATGGAATACATGTCTTGGAGAATACCCAGAGGTAGTTCATAAACATATATGATCTACAAAACAGCACACTGGGTTATATAGTGAGGCAGAAGCTGGCGTTTAAAGAACAGGTGGAGTTTGACATCAGGTTGCAGCCCCACAAAATACTCTGAATATCAGTTATTTAACTGAATAGCCCAGACTGCTCTTCTGCAGAAATGAAACCTGTAGAACAACTTGTGTGGTTGATTTGACACCCCCCGTCTTTCATTTCATGAATTTTCATCATCGTTTCACTCTTTCCCTGCATATCTAACGTTTTCTATCCCCCTTGCTTTATTTAAGTTCTCTATTTGTATCATTTTCTTCTTGTTTAAAACCAAAATACAAAGCTAGTTTTGATTTCAGGAGAACAAAAAATTTGATTAGGGAGAAAATCCTGTAATTCAGTGCCCATTATTGCTCATCCTAAAGACACTCAATTTCAAGAGAACTTCCACTGAATTTACAAAGCTGCAGTTCCCAGGCAAGCACCATACTAAGTTAAACATTGCCATAATGTATAGTGGATTACTATTTTTCCTTTAAGAATATATCCTGACATCTAAAGGTGGAAGAAAATGTCATGTATAAAATGAAAAAAATCATATTATGTGATTGTAAGAAATGTCTGCAGCAGTCTGAAATATTGAAGACTGAGAAAAGGGAAGGGAAGAGTACACAGATTTCTGTGCTAAATTCTGCTGACAAAGACAATGAAATATAAACAAGAGAAATAACGTGTAACAATATTTAATTCCAGGAAGTCTACTTCAGACTCTTCTCTAGTGTCCTTCCAAGGCTCCAGCTAGGAGAATTCCTGAGATCCTGTTCTCACCATTCATCTCTATCCAACACCATATTCCCAAAAAGTACTTTCGGATTCTTGACTGAGAAATGTGCTATAGTTTTGGAAATTATGCAGTTATCACTTTTCCTTTGCAGTTGAACTTGGATGAGATGGGAGCATCCACTCAACTGTTTTCCAACATCAGTCAAGGGGTGTACCAAACATGTCAGATTTTTTCCCTTTCTGATGTGTTTGCAGTTCTGCATTTGTAGGTTGGTCTTTGTGCACCAGCCTTTTGATCAAGTCAATTATTTTGGTTGATTCTCTGCAACCATGTTGACTTATTTTCCTTTCACTAATAAAGCATCCAGGAACAAATAAGAGCTATGAAGGGCTTAGCTAAAAAAAACCCAAAAAACCCCTAAAAAAACCCCCCCAACATGCACAACTTGCTTTTCAGTGATTTTTCAGGTCAGCAGTCACGGAGATCACCAGTGACCGTCTGGGACCTGGCCAGAGCTGCTTGTACCAACATCTGTATCATGTGCAGAGATCTCCACTGCCTTAGCTGCAGTCCATTTGAAATACTACTGACTCTGTCTGCACATCTGCCCTCGAGAAGATGTTTCTGGGTTTTCTACTACTGTATTTACTTGCCTTACTCTGGATATCATTTATTGTTTCCTGCTCTTATTTCAAAACTTTTCAGACCGACTCTGCCTTTGATTTCCTTCCAGAATACTTATTTGATTTCATTCCCAGATCACATGTGCAAATGAATCACAGCAAGTTCAGGTATCTATTGCTGTCATTTATTGTTGGATGATGTTCTAGAAGGCTCTGTTCTTTGGTTGCATCCAAAAAATGTGAAAGCATATTTTATTAGTTGTAGTTGCAGGTCCTTAATTTCTTTTTTTTTTTTT
>VXBX01009454.1:115534-151103 GCA_013400415.1 Scytalopus superciliaris
CAGGGTCTTAATTTTTTTTTTTTTTTTTTTTTTTTTTGGTAAGTATGGCATACATTATCTATTTCAGTATGTGATGTGAGTGCAGAGATCTGACTGGCACAGAGGTTAAGTTAAAGGCTGGAATGTTCTGGAAGGTTACTTAGTGTTCAGTGTTACAATTCCAGTTTGTTTCATATTTTATAGCTGAAGTTAGGACAGTAATACTGAACTGTTTAACACTCACTCAGGAGGGCAGTATCTCAGCTGGAACAGTTACAAGTTCTAATATTAAAGGTAGAATGAAAAGAAGCAGTGTTACTATGGTGTAGGGAATACTAAAAAAAAAATAAAAATGATGTGCCTGATATAATATTTTCCTTCTTGTAATATTTAACTGGAAAAATTAGTCCATTCTGTAACTCCAGCAAAAAGGTTGCATTGGAATAAATACTATCCAATGTTTCCGTTGTGCTTTGGGTACAGTAAGTGACAGGTTTTGTATCGAGTGAAATATTTATAAATCTTCAAGCACTGCTGGCTGAAGTGTTTTGATTCGGTGCTACAGTGTATCTGTTTGGCTTACCATCATAGTAAATTCCTATCAACTGGCTGCTAACTTCTTACGGAAGCCCTTCCTTTATCAGTAGAATAAATACATTTTTTTTCTCTCAAAACCAGAAAAATAAAACTACTGCTGGTCTCCACAATTTTTACAGCAGTTCATCCAGAAAAGGTGGCTCTCAGCCAGAAAGGGGTGCAACCAGAGAGGTGGGTTATCTTTTTTTCTTTCTTTTTTCTTTTTTTTTTTAAGAGAAAAAACGTTCTCAGACCGTCCCTTTCCTACCTCTCCCCAGTGCTTGCTTGGTTTTGCAAGCTGTGGGCATGTGCTGGGATTGATTCTGCTGTCATTCTTCAGCAGTGTTGGTGGTGTTCTCCACAACGAACAAAAACATTATTGCAGGAACTGTGACAAACTTTTTTTTTTTTTNAACATTTATTATTGAAACTGTTATATATTTTTTTTTTTTTTTTTTTTTTTTTTTTTCTCCTTTGTTTCAGTTGTGTTCTGCTACCCTGGGTTTTGGAGTAGAAAAGAGTAGCTCCTTCATATATCAATTACATTTTAGCCTGTACAATGCCACAGTAGCTTTGATGGTAGGCTGGCAATAACTTACTGAAGACACAGAAACTATGTGAAAATTTGATTTCTCAGCTAGCAGAGAACATTATCTGGACCTGAACCATCTTTTATTATTATATTGTGGAATTAAACTGCGTTTATACATTTGCTGTGGAATACAAGGAGATCCTCTTTCTCTTGATTGAGCAATAAAAGAATACAGCAATGACAGCAATAGGCAGTGGCTGATCACCAGAAGTCATACATGCTTTTTGCATGTTCTTGTCCACGAGAAAAGATGGGTTTCAACTGATGGCTGGGAATTTATTTTGGTTTTACCCAGATGTAGTTTCTTTCTTCAGGCACTTTCACTTTTATCATTATTTGCAAAGGAGCCGCTCTGTCAGGAACCCGGGGATTCAACGAATGTCGTGTGAACGACAGACATCAGCCTTACAACTGTTTGTCCCTGTTGTCACTTGAGCTGTCACTGCACCCTGTTTTGTCTTTGATAGATTGAGAGAGCTGGGAAAAGCTCTAACATGGCAGCAGCATGGAAAATTGTTTTAGCCCTTTTGCCGTAGAACACAACCTCGGTGAGAGCACTGGGGAAAGAACTGGCTTTGTGGTGGCGAGGGCTCCGCGTTGTGTTATCTGGCTGCTGCTTTTGTGAGCACAAATGGTAACTTAGAGTCTTCTCAAGGGACATGAATAGCCTTGTATAGGGCTTGGTAAATGAACCATAGAGAGCAGGGAAGGAATCAAATCAAGTGAAATAATCTCGGTGACTGCTGTGAACTCCTAGTAGGGGTATAAACAAGAAACAGTTTGTATGGGCTGTCATGTGGAGGTGTAAATGTCTTATCTCTACATGCTAGCAGTGGCTGGGGCATTTAATGTTTAAGATGACATAATTCCTAATGGTTTTCATGGTCAGAAAACAGAGCTCATTTTATTTCTTCCTCTTACTTTTGTTTTTTTTTTCTTTGTATTTTGGCATTTAATTGTTTGGGATGTGTGTGTGTGAGGGGTTGTTGTTTTGAGGGTTTTTTTGTTTTGTTTTTTTTTTTTTGTTTGTTTTTCTATTTTTTTAAATTAGGGAAATGTTTAGTGATTCACATTTGACTTTACATAGAGATGTTTGAAATAGCCTCCTAAATTTGTAATGTTATTACTTAATTCAGACAGAAATGAAGCTCTTGGTGGAAAGGCCTGGGGTATATTCATTGCCATAATGATGTGAGGAGTTGCAGGAGGGATATACTTTGGGCTTTCAAATAATTATCTATATTTTTTCCAGCTTTCCAACTGTTCCTCTCCTCCCTCTACCTCCCCCAGTGATGCCACTGCAATTGTAGTGGGTTCTTTGTTTATAATAAAAATAGTGCAAAGAAACCCTTGATCTTTGCATTCCAAGAGTGTCAGTCTAACTTCCTGAGGTTATTTCTCAATCCTTGTAAATATTTTTCTAGGAGGTTTTTGAGCACTTCAGTCTACTCAAGAATCTGAGGAGAGCATGATAGTACCACATGCATAAATATAGGAAAACTTAAATAAAATGGGAAAAATATGAATGCTGTTTTCAGAGGAAGGGTATGGAGTTCTGGTCATTGTGTATGTGTGTGCATGTGTTAAGTATATTTGTACCTGTCAGATCCATTCATGACTTAAAAAGCTTTTATTTTTCATGTGCTGTAGCATGTTAAATGAGGGATAAAGTGAGATAGCACTGGCAAACAGAGAGCATTTTTTCATGCCCCGGTTGCTTAAAGCTTTGTATTACCCTTTTTGGCACATGCAATATCCTGTGGTTAGAGGTTTTTAAACGTGAGAACATTTTTTGGTAATTTTTCCAGTGTCCTAAACATAGATTTTTGCCTCCTGCAGTCACCTGTCAAAAGTTAGTTCTCTGTAGGTCTCTCTGATTTCAATTCCTGGATTAGCCGCAATGGAGAAAAGTGAGGCTGCACTTCAATTGATCCAGGAGCCAGACCGGATCCCCCTACTCTGTGTATTGCCCACTTCCAGTGTTTCACTTCCATTGCTTCAGGTTTTAAACATGTTCTGTCCAATATTGCAATAAGTGTTTCTGGGACCAAGGGTTCCAGCTGGAAATTCAAAGGGCTGGAAGGAGACAATGTATGCTTTTCATTAGGAGGCTGTTAATGAACTAAAGCTTCTTCTTTTTTTTTTTTTTCCCCTCCTCTCTCTTTTTTCATCCCCCAATTTTATGACTAAATGAAAAAAATAGGGAAAACAATTTCATAATTTTTTTTCCTGCAAAAGAGAAAAAAAGATACTTGGTTTGAAATCAAATTAAATAGCTGTTTTAAGGTGATAGTTTTGGTTTGGGGTGTTTCTTACATAAAACGTGTTCTTGGCTACATTTTTGAAGGAAGTATTGGATATAAGTTAATATTTCATTTTTCAAAATGTGGAAATGAAAGAGTTTGTTTTTTTTAATTCATAGTTTTCAGCTCCGAGGACAATATCTTGGTTTAGCTAGCATTTGTGGACAGTTACCTTGACCAGCCTGCTGTGTTCTCCATTCCTGGCTCGAGACTGAGGGCACCTGGGCAGTGACGTCTGGTTGTCTACACTCCCTGAAAGGACAATGCCAACAAGAAAAGCCACTTCTGACATTGTCAGTCCCTTGCAAAGGAGCCTTCCTTTGCTGTGGCATCAAGCACATGGTACTGTTTTCCTGCCCCTGGGGATCTGGGGCTGTCCCTAAGCCCCAGCCAACCATTGCTGAGGCACCAGGGGCATGGCTGGGTTTGTGGTTACTTGCCCAATCTGAGTGAGTCCATCACTCATCCCAGCTGGACTACTGATGGTGGCGGGACTTGAATGAAAATGGGCGAGTTCTGAGCAGGTGGCAGTGGCCTCCCTATCCTGGGAGTGAGAACTGACAAAGAACAGAACGGGCTGTGCTTTTTTTGAAGTAGCATAAACTATTTCTTATGGCTCCTGTGAATGCTTGGTCATGCTGCTCTTTGGGGAATCACTTCTATGGCTCTTGGTTTTGTTTTCCTCTTAACCTTTTCTTGCTCTTTCCTGCAGCGGGGATGAATTTCTGCTTCTCTGTCTGGATGTATTACTGCACTGATGCTTACAATGCCCTTTTCCTGAATCCAAATCCTGCTTCAGGCTGGCAGTTTTCTTTCTTAAGATACTTAGAAGTAGATATTTCTAACTAAGCAACTAAATTCTCCAAGTTTTTATTGTTTTTCAGTGCAGGGTGGCCTTCTGTTCATACACACTCTCTAAGTTTAGGAACAAATCCGCTCTTTTCCCACATAAGATTTATTTCTTTTCATTTCCACTGAACTAAAATTTTCCTTATTCCGTATTGCAGATTCTGCTTTTCCAGGGAGGAAGCTAGCACCATTTCTCTTATGCATTACATACAGCTCTCTTACAAGGTGGGCTTGTGCATTCGTGACAGACCATTCTGAGTTGGACATGGAAGACACATCAGCTGGGATAGGTAAATGCTAATTATGGAAAAGTGAATAAAAAGCTGGGATAAGTTTAAACTTCCTCTTTCATGTGCATGAAATGATTGAGGATCACTTCACATTAAAGGGGAGAGATGTTATTTTAAAAACGTGAATTGCAGCCTTCATCTCACATGGATCACTTCCTGCTGAGAGGAAGTGGCAGCAGCCACTTTGTAATGAAGACAAGAGTTGGCTAAAGCCAATTATTCATCATCTAATTCTGAAAGGAAGAAGAATGTTTTTACATTAGTGGTTACATTGTGCAGTGACATTGAAAGGAGTTGCAGTGGTAGTGTCTGTAGAGGGATGCTGCTATGTTTGTTTTAATTTCTTATTCTGTCACAGGAAGCAAATAGGTACAGAAAAGACAGAAATCTGTAAGATGTCTGTGATCCTTGCCCAAAAGATCCTATGGATTCCTTTTTGATATGAGATTTTAGCACTGACTATTTATTCTAGGAATCTTCTCCTATTGGGCTGCACTAATTATGAATAGCCTTGTGTTAGAGAGTTGAATTCCCTGGAATTGGCAGTTCACTGCTGAGCCGATTGCCATTATTTTGTGTACCACCATTAGTTGTCTCTTGCTATTAACTGGTGTCATTTCAAAGGTTTAGAGGAAATAATTTGCAATCTCTCTTAGTTTACTTTGATCCCTTTTTTATGTTTCTGCCTTAGAATAGTTAGCCCAGCCTTCCCAAAATCACAAATATTTCTGTAATGCCTGCCATACTGTGAGCATGACAGCTACAGGATGCAGAAAGTTGGTGCCTGAGGTAGTAATCCAGTTTGCCTTTTGCATGGGCTCATTAGTACAGGGAAGTACCATACATTAGGTAAAGGAAGTACAGAGATTCAGGAATTTGATTAAGAAAATAAGGACCAGCAACCCAAAGAGTTGAGTTGGATATATTTTTAACAGCAGTACTTGAAGGATGTCCTACATTTATAAGACTTGATGAAGGAATAGGATACAGGTTATTTTAGTTTTCCAATGACGTTATTGACAGGGGAGAAAAAAGTATTCCATGCTTTTTAAAAATAACACAGATTTAGGAAAAATATGTACTGAGATGAATGAAATCCATTAGGAATAAGAAAACTTGGGCAAATGTATATATTTGGCTCCTCTGCTTTGCTTCAGAACATATATCAGTTCTGATTTATGCCAAGATAAATTAAATATAGCAAATCACACAAAATACTCAGCTATGATACTGGAATACTGTGTGGGACTCCACAGCCAGCCTCTTCCTTTGCAAATGAGTGAGATTATGGATAGCTGGAGTTGTGTAATCACGCTAACTTGGCAGAAACAAGTGTTGTGTGCTACGAAGCCTGTGTGACTTGTTCTCATTACACTCTTATGCATATAGAAAGTTCAACTGGAAGTGCTGATACAGGGAGCTAAATGACACCAGTCTGATTTTTTTCTTATTAAAATAATAAAAGTTAATAAGAGAGGGTCATAAGTTGAATGGAATTTTATAGTCCATGTTAAAAATGTGGAATCCAGAGCCTTCTCACGAACCAACAGTAGATGCATTAATGTGGTTTTCCAGCTCTCTGAATAGATCTGTGGTTTCCAAAATGTTAAAAATAGTTCTTGTGATGAGACAACTTTTGATAGATAGGCATTCAAATTTTAAGCTCCTTTTTCATATTCTCCTTTATTTTTGATTCCTGTGACTTTCTTAGCAAACAAACATACATGGTGAAACATTCACTGATAAGGCTGATTGAAAAAAAAGCACACCAAGTTAGCAATAAATGTGGATTTCAAGTTTGTAGGCAAGGGAATCAGCATGGGAAATGTAATTTTAAGTATTATCTTTCTTTAGAGAAAAAACCAGAAGCAAAACATACAAATTCAGTGTTCAAAAGAGCTTGAGTTCTGAATATTTAATGTTTACTAAGATTTGATTGTAAACTGCCAGTAGACCAAGTAACTTGTATAAAACCTACTTGGTAAATAAATTTAAATAACGACTATGTTAGAGAATATAATGATCCTTTAGGCTACAGCTTCAAGTGATAAAAAGGATCAGACATACTTTCTTAAAGAATTGCTGTGATTTGTTAATCTCTTGGTGATTAGTTCCTGAAAATTTCAACACTGAAAAACCAACATTGTTTTTCAACATGCAGATGAACAGTGTTTGACATTTATAAATTTTGTTCTCAAACTTTGAGGCTTTGTTCATGTGTTATTACATTCAATAAGACTGCAGCATTATTTACAACGGTTACCATCAGTTTTTGAAGTTGGAATTTGTTTTCAAAATCTGGTAACTACTTAGTTGTTAACTAAGCCAAGTACTGATCTTAAATAGTTGGTGTTTACTCAGTATATTTCTGTTCTTTGAGTCTGACTTACTTGTGGGTCTGCAATAAAAAATAGTCACTGCATATATAATAATAATAAAACCCACTCCCTGTATATATTCAGTTTTCTGCTTATCCTGCTGATATTTACAAGAAGTACAGAAAAACCTGCAATGTTCTCCACATTTCTACAACCCCAGCCATTTGCTATTGGCATCTAGGAAGATTAACTTCCCACAATTACATTGCTTTTAAATTTCCAGGAGCAGTGTTCATGTCAGATGTTTTCTGGTCCTTCAATGATGCAAAGCAGCCATATGTGTAGTTAACCATCTAATTAGGCTTTGCATCACTGAAGGGATAGAAAAGGCCCAGAGTGTTTATTGTTCGCATCTCCAACATTAATTCACCGGATTCACTTGTCAGCCTAGGAATCAGAGAGGAGCCAAAGTGAGAGGCCTGTTGTTCAGTACTTTGAAGCAGTCTTGTTAGAAATGTCTGATTCCCTCGAATATTTTTTTAAATTGTTTTTATTTTAATGAAACATCACAGAAAAGGAGTTCCTAAGGTTCTGGCTTGCATGAGCGAAGCAATGTTTACAGCTTGCCTTCAAAACCTGTTTTCTTTCAGATTTCCCTGCAGTTTTGTTGGCAGGTAATAATGTAAGTAGTGAGCTGGGTGTTCTGCTTGTTGTTTAGAAACTTTTCCTGTGTGGAAATCCCACTGACAGTCCTTCCATTATACTGTCTGGTTTTGTTACTATCGTACCACTATCTGCATTCTTCAATCCTAATGGGATAGCCCGAATTATCATAAGATTGTATAAAATGTGTCTGATAAACACTTAAAATAGCTCCTTTTTTCAGGGTTATGTGACAAAAGGCTTTTGCCTGTTTAGGAAACAAAAAGAAGACAAATAGCACTATGAGTGGAAAGCAATCAGATGAATTGGAAGGTGATTTGTCTCCTTTAAATGTGTCTCCAGTAGGTAAATAAATAGTTATATGAAAACAATATTTTTTCTTTTGTTAGCCACTTCTCCTTTTTTCCAGTCCTTGAGCTTGACCACTACACAATCACCTCTGATGCAAAATGAATATTTATTTTTTTTTAAAAATGCATGAGTTAAAAATTCCCAGCTTTGTACAGTTGGTCCCATGATGCTTGTTTGCTTAACCACGTCAATTTGTGTTCAATCTGAAATAGCAACTAGTAAAGTGCAAGTGTTTGTGTTTAGGATATTTATGAGAAGAACTGAATAGTGAAAATAAGAAAGGTCAGGGAGCCTGTGAGGAAAAGTGTGATCCAATATATTGGTTACAGATATTTCCACACAGATCATCCAAATTGTTCAATAAACATAGATTGGAAACAACAGTATATTAGGGGTAGCTGTGTTAGAAGGAATGATCTTTATTAGCAAAAATGTGGATTTCTTGAAAGGTCTTTTCCGTCTCTAACTTCTACAATCTGTGCTACCAAAGAAACAGATTGAAAATCAACTTTCTAGAAGTGATTTTCCTGTTCAGACTGTCTTTTTTCAGATATTGCAACACTCGCAATACATTGTGTAGAGAGGAATTTCTCCTTGCATCCTTCACATCCTCGGTCTGTTTTGTCAAAGGCTTTGGACAATGAGTGAAGTGACCAACATTTGTTTTGGCAGCTAAAACTACTTGCTACATCTGTCATTCGTCTCTTGGAGATGCATGAAATACAAGTGGAGACAACGCTTAAAAGCAGTGATGTATGAAAAACCCATGGTCCATGCAGCATTTGCAGCAGCAACCCTAGGAATACTTTTCTTGGCTTTCTCTCTGGTTCTAAGGTTGATGAAGTAAACAAAGCCACTGCTCTACTTGAGGCTAGAGAGCCTCTGGTAAAGAAAGCACGAGCATCCACCCATGACTGAGTTATATGCCTTCACCTTGGCTTGCAAATATGCTCCTGAAGCATCTAAAATGGATGCATTCTTGATCCTCACTTTGGGAAATGTGCTCCTAAGACAGTGATTCTTACAGTAACTGGTAGAATAACTGCAGGATGGCTGAGATAATAACATATGTTATTAAATGCAGTATGGATGTCTTCTGACCTATTAGGGCAGGAGAGCATTAAAAATGGTTGTTCCTAGGCCTGTTAGCCAGCATTTTAAATCACAGGGATGGCAAGGGATTAAATTCAAAGAATTTTACAGGTGTTAGTCTTACAGAAACAGGAATTAATAGAAAGGATTTCTTTTTATTTTATGATCAAGACCTGAAACCTACTGAAATGAGCATCAGAATGTTATGGTATCAGACTCACTTCAATTAAGCTGATGTAGAGGTGTATTTAAATTAATGTCTGCTACCGTATATGACTTATCCTTTTTATAGGTCTCCCAGCTGAATTACTTCCATTTTTGAGTGTAAATCTGTTATTGCTGAACACTGGAGCTCGAATGCTAGGATGAGTTACCAGGCTCCAAGAGAGGCAGGTCTCTGCCATCCCATGGACACAGATCCGTCCCTTTGTCTCTCTCCTCGGTGTCACAGCTGCTGCAGCCTGAAGGGCAGACAAGTAACTTCCTTCTGCTTTCAGAGCACATCAAAGTACAATGGCTGAATGGAAGATTAACTATGAAAACATGAAACATCTTTGTTGGGACACATTGTGTGAGAGTCTGTGCCCATGGTATGGAGTGCGCTGCTTCTTGGTACTTTCAGCAGATGGGCATCTTGATTATCAGAAGAACATTTGCACTATTTGTATAATTGTCCTACTGCTAATTTTTTCCTTAAAATTTGTAAGCACATTGAAGGTGATACTCAACAGTTCTGCTTTTAATTCCTACTTGGACAAGTATTGCAAAGATTATCCTCATACAGAACACCTGGACACAGCTTTGGCTGGGTCCTCTTTCCGCTCTTACACATGCCACGCATTTGATTTCTCCCTCCTCTAAAAATGTGCTTGTATATCCCAGTGGGATCTAGCATTTTCTTTATCAACAAGTTAAGGTTAGCAAATTAATTCAGTCCTATGTAGTTCTGTCACTGTTGTCTGGTTTGGCTGTTCTATGCCTGCATATTTAAAGTATGTCTCAAGTTTATTATCTGTGTAATATCTGACTGACTAGCACAACTACTGGAACACTGCACACTACCCAGACCTTTTATAGGCAAAAGATAGTGAGATTGCTCTTTCTAGGATACAAGCCTGATACTTCCTCTATTCCCAGTGTGCCTCAAATTCTGTGTATAAACAGATAATTCTGTCTATAAACAGATTATTCTGTCTCTACACAGAGTTTTGATATAGGTAGGCGAGAAATAGGAAAAAATGAAGATGAAAATAAAACTACTTACTACTAATGGCAATATATGGGTTAAGCTTCTGGACCAGACCTAAAAACAGCTTCACAAGTGCAGGACTTTTGGAAGGAGACTATTATCTACCTCCCACTGCACGTTTTCCTGAAGCTTCCTTTTTTTCTTTATCTTCTGTTGCTGCCACCCGTGCTAATGGATTTCTGTACAGGAAGCACAGAATCTTTCAAAAGGTTGGATTCAGCAATTTTGCAAGGCCTGTAGTCCATTAAACTGAGGGACCAGCTGAATCAAAGAGTCTGCACAGCCCCTAGTTTCAATTTTGAAAGCAGTGGCCCCCAGGAATGAAATGCTATAAAAGACGACAGACCTAACCTTTTATTTTTCTACCTTGGACTGAGTTCTATTTAGCAGTGACATGAAATTTCTATCAGGTTCCCTCCATACGGCCCTTTCAAGGCTCCCATAAAGGAATGAATGCCAGAGCAGAGCCTTTACCCATTCAGATTTCAGCTCTGTTAGCTTTCAATACCAGAAATGTATTTAAAAGTGGGTAAGGTTTGTTAACTCTAATATACCACTGTCACTCATCCTGCTCCAAAAGAATCAAACTATATATGTGTTGGGATTTGCAATTCAAATGAAACCATTTTACTTCCTGAAAATGGGCTACTGTGGAAGGAAAAAAGGCTGTATAAAGGATCACATTAACCTACAGCAATAATATTATAACAGCACTGTTCGTGATACTATAGTTAGGACTGTGCCAACTGGTTAATTTATGAGCCTTCTCCTTCCCTTTCTGAAATGCCCAGCTGCTTCTCCCCCAGCTTTACAGTTTTCTGATTAAAAGCCTCAAATAAAAGTGCTCTGCTTGTCAGAAAATGCAATTCCCTAGACTCAGCTATCATCAGTTCTATTTCAAAATGGTTGTGAGGTTTTGCGTCCTTTATTTTTCAAGAGAAATACACCCCCATTTTTTTCCCAATATGTTGCATATGCATGATTACAGTGCCATACTTTTGAATTGCTTGGTTTCCCAAGGAACTTTTGCTATTTAGCTTATTGCCTTATTGTAGGGGTTGGAAAGGAGCAGTTTGGGCATGTTTCAAAAGTTAGTAAACAGAGTTACAGAAAACAGGAGGTTTTATCTGTCCTACGTAAATTGTCACCACTGACTGAAGAATTTGTTGATAAAGTGTCTGGGCTGTGTTTTGTTGGAAAGTAGTTACAGAAATAGTTCTCTGCTGTTATCAGTTGATGATAACTAAAAAAGAGGACTCTCAGAAAGGTTTAGGCTAAAAGTCAGTGGAACTGTATATAGGTGAGAATTAAAAATCATGCTAATAAAATTGCAGCATAGTGAGCTCAGTAAGAATGAATCCAGGGGCATTTATCTTAAGATAAATGGTTAATTCTATCACTGACAGTATTGTTAAAGCTTTTAATACCAACACTGCTCTATGACAATTGAAGTCCAGGGTGTATGAAGAGAGGAGAAGAGAGTTTTTAGCAAGAGTGAACTAGTGGACCCAAATTTTAAAGCTAGACATTCACGTGAAGGGAAGGGAGTTGGTTGCAGTGTCCTTATAGCAAGTGTGCTACAGGGTACAATCAAAGAAGAGGGAAGTATTTCCAATTCTAACCTGGTATCAGGCTAGATAGTGTTAAAGAGAGAAACTTCCACAAAGGCAATACACTCCTGAATTCATCTGTGTAAAATATGAAGTATTTTGGGAATAGGAGCTTGGAACCTCAAGAAAAGGTCAGCTTGGAAAAATGGATACTGTTGAGGAAAGCTGGAAGGTCTTGAAATAAGGTACTTTCTTTTCATTTCTGAATGTCTGACTCAGGGCTGAAAAAAGTCATTACCTGACCCCATGTTCTACTTTTTAGTCTGTGAAAGTTTTTATTTTTATATACATCTAGGAAGAATTAGAAGGTAATTCAGCATGTCAGAGGGGTTGTTCTTCACAGTTGAAAAGCATGCTCTGTTTTTCCTGAAATGCTCATAAAGAGTTACTTCTGTATAAAAGTTTACCCAAAGCTCATATTGGCTTTTGTGGGGGTTTTTGTCTGTGTAGTATGGGCTAGCACAACGAAGCACAAGGTCAGGCCAACACTTGTGGGTACTTTCTAGCAGATCACTATTTCAGTTTCATCCTTAAGAGTACCTTTGCCAAAATATTTCAGGATGTGTGCTGTGAACAGCTTCCCAAGTGGTATTTAATGTATTTTATCTGTCTTGTGTATGCATATGAGCATATGTCTAAACAAACTTAAAGAAATACTCACATATGTATTTAGGTATTTATACGCAGCATATGTAGAAGAAATTGGGTAGATACCAGTACAACTGTTGTGTAAACATATTAATAGATGTTTATATATGTGATTTGATATTTATGGAAATATTTGGGTACATGTGTGTTTCTGTAGCTATATTTTGCCAATTTTATGCAGTCTGTAAAATGTGAGGAAAACCAGTTTCAAGTCCAGGGCTAAGGATCTCTGACTAACTCCTGTTACTACTCCTGCCCTCCATTTCATGACTGAAGTCATAGAGCACTGATTTAACTCCTATGGGCTACAGAAATCGCTGTTTGTGGGGCCCTGTTAATGTTGTCATCAAGTTTTTGAATCTCAGCTTTTCACAACAGGATTGAAAAAGAAAAGAATAAAAGGATTTAGCAGTCCCTGTATTATGGGAAAACATTAGGTCATTGTTTAAGAGGGATATTTTGAATGCACGCTTTACCGTGAGCACATCAGTTCAGGATTTGGGAACACTGAGTTCCTGGAACTGTGAATTCTGTCTGTCCACATGGCAATGCAGGCTCAGAGCTGCTTGCTTGGGAAGAGCCAAAGGGCTCCAGTGGTGGACAGAGCTGTGCTCTCCCTACTTCTCCTCCGTGAATAAGCTGGGCCAACATTAACACATGATGTTGTCTCAGTTTCTCTGGCTATTTCTACATAGTAAATATAAAGCTTCAGGATTTGTCTTCTGGTCCTGAAGCCAACTGGCCCAGCCTGGTTTGCATCAGTCCAGCTGAGGCACCCTCACAGCAAAGAGTGTGTCCAAAGTACCTCTGGGAAAGTGTTCCTTGTTCAGGCTCACACCTGTCCCGACAGAGCTGTCTTAGAGTGCTCAGCCCAAAGTGGTGTCACTGCTGAGATTTTAGAAGCCTGGATGACATGTCAGGCCTTGGGCTCGTTCCCTGGCCCTCTTTGCTCACACAGACATGGCTTTTTTTGTCTGCACAGAGCTGGCTGTTGAGCTGGTTGTTTCTTGAGTGTGTGCTCAAAGGGGTTACAATGTAAATGCTGTGTGAATCTCGTCTTTAGAAATATCCAGCTATTTGCTTAACTCATATTCCTCTCTTCCTCCACCCCTGTCAAATCACCTTATAAAATATTAAGTCTGATCCTCTGAAAGATAAATTCTTTGTCCATGTGTAGATTTATGTGTTAGTCTCCAAAAACTTCAGAACCTGCTGGTAATTTCAGATAGATTTGGCATGAGTTAATGGTTTAGAAATGTTGAATTGCTGGGTCCGTGGTGAAAACCAGTATCTGGTAAGGAGGTGGACTCCTAATGAATTCTTCCTCAAGGGAAGGCAGGAAAGCCTGGTTTCTCTTGGTATAAGGAGTCAAGTAAATCTGGCTGCCTGGCTCATCAGCACAGCTGAAATGGTAACTGCTGCTTGCCTATCTGGTAAAATATCTGGGAGGACCGACTGGAAGAGGAGGGAACAAGAGGCAGGAGGAAAAGACAGAAGATGCAAATCTGGAGCAAAGTAGGCTTCCAGAGTCTGGCCACTAAAAAATGTGCATGTTTGTTTTATTTTCTGGAGAGTGCAGAAGGCCTTTTTTTAGGTAGCACTGATCTGCTAAAGAGGTGAGGATTGTTGCTCTTGAGTGTCTGGTTCCAAAGGGGATTCCAGAACCCAAATGCTGAGTGCCTTGGTGTCCTGGGGGACATATATAGGGAAGGCATGTCAGAAGGGGAACATATTGAGTGAGGAGATGCTTCAAGATAGTTAATAGGAAGATGCAGAACACCAAAATACAGAAGATTGTGTCAAATTCTAATCACCCTCTGAGATTTAGGCACCTTGCTCAGGAGGAGGCTGCGACTTGTGTGGGTGCATATCCAGTCAGTGTTTCTGAAAATACCTTTTCTCTCAAAGAACTGAACAGAAATAATTATTTTCTTTTAAAGGAAAAGTGGTGGAAGGTATTAGGTAGTGTTTATATATTTTATAGGATGATGTGAAATACAGGCAAAAGTCTTGGAACTAGAACCAAGGCTGTCCCTTTCTTAGTAAGTGGCATAACTATTAGACTTTAGATACATGGTCTCCTGTATGCTTTATTTTCTGGAGAAGTCAGACTCATATTTTACAGCAGAACACAGCAGTGATTCAACTAAAAGGCTGAAGAATGCCCTTTCAGGAGTCTGGTAGTTTGATCATTCTCATGGGTGGTGGCAGATGTAAAAGGAAACAACTCGGGTCTCCCACATGGTAAGTGCTCTGACAACTACATTCTTGCATGAAAGCACAACTTAGCAGTCTAAAGCAAAGCAGTTGTTACACACAGTGTTTTGCAAGGAGCTTTATCCTCTTGAATAGATACATGACTTTATATATTTACAAATTAAGTATATCTATTAGATCAACCCTTTGAGGAGTGACAGTTTCATTTCTGTTTTCTAAATCCTGATTGATTTCATGTAAGCTAGGTTTTGACCTGCTTGACCTTGTTAAGACCATGGCTGTTGTCCGACGTTGACAGTTTGTAGCTGTGTAAAAGACTTTCAGATGATGTGGGTTACAGCAGCCTGTGGTACCCTTCCGTGAAATGGGCTGCGAGCACTCATGGAATTCAGCTACTGCCTCTTGGAAAAAGAGCAGCTTGATGGATTTGTTAGGAACGGCATCTTTAATCACTCCAGTCCCCTGTAAAATAAGCACTTGTCAAGTGAAAAAGAACATTTGCAGAGAGCATCCTTTCTGCTCGTTCCACTTACAAGCATCTGGAATGAAGGCACCATATATTGCAGAGAAATGGTGGAGATCTTCAATTTATGTTGGTGCAACTAAAGTGGCAGAGAGCAACAGGCAAAGATTCCCCTTTTAACAGTGTCCTTTTTGCCTGTGGTCATGTTCCCGAAGGATTAGCTCGGTCAGGACGATGGGTTCTCACAGCTCTGCTTCCTGTGCTGAGGTGCTCATGAAGTTTTACTGTAGTTAGCAAGGTATTTGCAAAGTAAAAGAAGTTGCAGCTGAAAATGTTACTGTACAATTTGATTGCCAAACGTGCATTTTAAAAGATGCTAATTTGACTTGCTTTGCCTACCGTTCTCAGGCTGTGGCTCTGCTTTCCTCCATATGGAATTTAAACTGTGCTTCCCACAGAAGATTCCTCCCAGCAAATCCCATGTAAAGGTATGTAAGGATGAGATGTGGATGACCTAATGCAGATTTTGTGATTGTTGAATGCTTAATTTAAATGACTAGGCATTATGCTCCCGAAGTATTGAGCAACTGGTCCTGCCTCAAACTATGTCAACTGCATGGTTTTTCATTGGTTTCAGTTTTCAAACCTTTAAGTATTTCTTAGTGGAGTTATGGATCCTGAGGAGCAAGTTCAAGCTTACTGGCAATAGCTGGTTTTTAACTGAGTACTGTATAATCAAGGGGACAGAAAACCTTAGGTTTAGTCGTAGATCTATTTATGTAAAGAAGCAAGACAAGTCACCCAGGTCCTAATAAATCCGAGTGGTATTTCCCTACTGTGCCTTGATTAGCTTTACTGTTTCTTGTGCACCTCACCACAGCAGGTTTGGTAGTGTAATACATGTCAGATCTGAATTCTGTCTATAATATATAAATAAAGCCTTCAGCCCAGTGACTTTACCTCCATCATAGCACCCACACAACTGGACAGATTTTATATAAGAATACTTCAAGTGATGAGTTTGCAAATACAAAAATTTCTTATTTTTCTGAGTAAAGGACCATCATAGGAAACATTATTGAAAGTATGTCCAAACCCCCTTCTGTATTATAGAAAGTGACTCAGTTGAGCCTTTAGCTTTGTGGCTGTTTTGTGGAAGACATCTGAGGCTGTTACATTTTTAGAAATATGAATATTAAATAAAGGTTACCATGATTTGGCAAATGTCACTGTAATTTTTAATGGTTTTAGGAAACAGGTTTCTAAGACTACAAATTCATAACTGGCAAAATAAGAGGCTCTGTACCTGGTAGCTGTTTAGTGTGATATGGTGTCCATATAAATAAATACAACATACCTCTGAATATGCTGACTTTGGACCTGAATAATGTATGCAGCACTTTGGGATTTTAGCATGTTGCTAGAAGGGATTACCAGGGGCCAAAGGTATATGATTGCCTTGTGACTGGATTACATCCAAGTGTTCTTGTAAACTTGATAATAAATGCTTTATTCTACCCTAAGTCAGAAATAATTAAGTTGAAGACAGCAGAGTTAGTTTTCTTTTTTCAGGCAAATAAACTAGGAATTTGGGCAATCTTAACCCAGGAGCATGGAAATTGATGAGGGGGAGGACTGATTTCTCCTGTGGCTCTCACGAGCAGCTCCAGTTCAATGTTTTAAGTGGTAAATGGGCAACACAATCATGCTCCTCATCATGTATTTCTTTATTTCACCTTCATTTGTATCCTTGTGGCTTTGCCACCTTTCCTTGACAGGAATAAATACTTGAGTTCATGAATGTAACACATTTTAACTTTGAACTTCTATGATTATGTCATGAGACTGTAACTAACTCACATTCTTCCATGACCTTATGCGAAAACAAATGTAAGAATAAAGACTGTTTCTTTTTTGGATACGCTGAAATGGGAAAATAAGGTAAATTAATGTCTCTGCATAATTCCATGGGTCATTTGTTTAAAATAATGTATGGATTATTATAAATATAACAAAAAGTGCGACTTATGCGAATGATGCTTAACAGCTGTTGAGAAAAACCTGACAAACAAAAGCTTTGGGTTTGTTGCAGTTACCCATGGCCAAATACATGGTAGAGTTGCCTCACTGAACTAAACAGGACTTCTCAGAACTATAAAGTTGTTTATATTCATATATTATGTTGTAATATCCTTATTTTGTTATTAATTTGTCAATATATTTTCTTTTGTTTCCTATTTTTTTTAAGAAAAGGGGTCAAACTGTTGCAATAATTATCATTAGCTTAAAGCAAAAATGCTCATCAAAATGCTTTCTCATTTGAAATAAGATGAGGAGTTGTGTTGAAGAGTTTTGTTCAAGAACGTGTTCAAATTCAGGACAAAATATGACCTTGTAAACAGGAAATTTCTGTTGCAGACTGCAGTGCCAAATATATCTTGATACATACAGAAACAATTGTAAAATGCTTTTTGTTTACAGAACTATTATAGCTTTAATAGAAAGATTACATTTGGGAAGAGCTGACTGGAAGTGGCTTGGGGGACATCAGACATTTGACCCCATGAGCATTTTAGTTTACTGGGACTCTTTAGTTTGGTAGGTGGATATTTGAAATATACTTTTTTACAGCGATCATCAGTGTTGCTCTACATGCAGCAGAGGGAACTATTGTCACTGTGAGAAACTGGACAGAAAGTAAATATTGTAATAAAACCACAAAGTAGGAAACAGGGTTCAAGACTAACGTAGGTATATGAGGTGATTGAGGTAAAAATTAGACCTTGAGTGAGGCTGATGCTTTTTTAATGATACTTGAGATAATGCTTTTGAATTAATGGCTGAAACAGAATCTGCTTTAGGTAATTCACATGCTATCTAAAGAACAAAAGGTCCTGGAAGGAGTTCTCACCTTTTATGGTCTTTAACTAACATTAACGTATTCAACTGGGAGGTTTTCTTCTGTCACTGTTTATTCTTTCTTGAACTAAAACCTGTGCCAAAGCAAGATTTTCATGCCAGATAGTGTTAATATTTGCCCTGCTGAATAGCTCTTTCTTTCAAATAAGGTAGTTTCCATGTGTGCTGCCCAGCAGGGTGTTTCAGACGAGGAATTGATATGATGTTGGGTATTTAATTTGGAGGTTCGCATAATAGGTTTGCCATCCATGCAGTTTTGTTATTATCTGGAAGGAAGGTTTTGACATATATAATTGTCCACCCACCACTGGAATAGTCAGACATGCTTTATAATTATATAGAAAACCTTATGGACTCAGCTGCAAAACTGACTGTCCAAAGCAAATAATGGAGACTTGGCTGCAGAACACATTCCCCTCCCCAAATAAGACATGAGCAGAGAGAAAAGAATAAGACTCCTGTATGAAAAAGTGCTGTGGCATTTAATAGAAAATGATAACCTTTCTACATGAATTATGGACCAACCTATAAAAATGAACCGGAAAATACACTTTGCTTCCACAGTTCTATAGGACAATTAAAAAGTTATGTAGGACAATTAAAAAGTTATGTAGAACAGATGATCAATTTTAAATTCTATGCATTTTTACAGCAATTATTTTAGAATTCTAATAAATTATCTATTCCTAAGGATTACTTCATAAGTCTTTTTCCATATGAATGTAAGGTTGGAAGGTCTGCTTTTCTAGAAAATTAAAGAAAAACATTGATTTCAGTGGGAGGCAGTGATTTTGGTGATCTCAGCATCCTCTGTATATGAATTTCAAGCTTCTCAGTCAGGATAGCTGCTGTTCTGTGGGGACCTCAGGGACAAACTCAGTGAGAGAGATCTGAGTTGTTCTTTTGAACTGTGGGGCAATAATATGTTTGGTTTTGTCAGTGAAGCTGTTATGAGGAAATTCAGAAATCAGTGACAGTATGTTTTGGACCACTACCTTTATGTTGTAACTTTGTGAATTCCTGTACTGTATAATGGGACAGGCAGGGGGTTTTAGGGCAGTCATATAATATTAGGACTATAAATGTTTTGGTAGCATTCTTAATAGTTTGGGGTCTGAACATACATATGTTTATTGCTGAATCCAATGGTTGTTGTTAAAAGGTACAGGAAAATAGAAAGCTTGTTTTCTCTTAGAAAGTAATATATTTTTATCTGCTCTTTTGGGGGTCAAAACGCCCTTTTAATTATAACTTCCTGGCAACATGTCCTGCTGCTGGCCATTGTAGTTTGTTGTTGTAGTTGATCTAAAAGCCTTGTACTTACACAAGGCTTGTGACATGCTGAACAGCATCCTGATTTTTATACATGTATACCCATTTTTATACGTTTTCTATTCTTTTTTTTTGCCTAATTTTGTGAACTAATAGCTTGTGAAGATGATTTTCCTTTCTGGCTTTGCAGGTCTGGCATTTCTTGATTCTAAGAATCTAGTTTCACTCAGCACAGTAGCTGTACTCTGTGAAAAATTTGCTCTGGTTAGTCCAACATGTGCAGTTACATATGGTAATTGGAGCCTGTAGAAATTTATACAGGGGAATATGTGTAAGTCTGTGTGTTGAGTTGAGGGAACATTAGGCTGTATAAAACCTCAGCTGAATAAAGACGAAGTTTCCAACTTTGTAAACTAAATAAGCACTTCTCTGGATCCCAGTTTCCCACAGCTTTTACTGTGTATATATAGCAGTATGTCTCAGACAGCTTGTCATGTGCAGAGAGGTTTCATGTGATGGGTTAGTTCATCACATGATACAGGTTTCTGGTGGTTTTTTTTTGTTCTTAATTTTTTGGTTTTTTTTAGGCTGAGATTGGGACACTTTTGGAAGAGAACAGCAGTGACAATATTTGAATAAATACTCCATTAAAAAAAAGACAACTTTTTGTGGGAGTTCACTGGTTGTTGCCAAAGACATACAGCTGGCTCTCTGCATCCTTGTAGAAAACCTTATCAATATCTAGGCATCATTTCTGACAGACCAGTGAGGGCTGGGACTCCTTGGAAACTCTCAGGGATTGGTTTGATGGGGAGATTTTCCATCAAACTCCCTGGAGCCGTTGCACTTTCAAAAAGAAGGGTTTCACTTCTCAGCCTGCCAGGCAGGGACCTGTGTTATCCTTCCCTCTTTAGAGGAAGAAGCACAACTTGCTCACTGCTTCTAGTGAAAGGGCCCAGGACTCATCTCCTCCCTGTACTTCCTAGGCAGCATCTCCACTGGATTCAGTAGCCTCTTGTCTCTGTAATACTTCACGATACAGGAGTCAGTGTGAGTTTCAATTAGAGGAAACATGTTCCTTGTAGCTCCTCTTACATGCTCTGTCAGTCAGCTCAAATCCACAGTTGACCTGTCTCAAGCCACCCTAAGCTGTTTCCTCCAAAACCTATAAGCATTTACTTGAAATCTTAACTTTTGAATTTTGCAAAGAAATCCAAACCCAAAATACATGGAGTACACAAAGCCAGTTTGCCCATAGCAAAAGAAATTCTGCTCTGCTCTGCTCCATTCCTTCTTGTCAATGCAGGATGTGGGAAAGGAGACTTGTAATTCTGAAAGACTTCTGACAGAAGTTTGCTTGGTCAAAAGTCATCACCAAGAGTTTTTATTGCAGTCAGAGGCAGGGATTTATATCAGAGTAAGTCCACACAGGATAAGTCCCTCTATCCTAAAATAAATGTTTGGAAATAAGTTTTAATTGTCTCTATCAGAGGCTGGGCTTCAAGAGCATGGAGTGGTGTTCTGACCAAGAGGTGCAAAGGCTTCAGTCACACTTCAAGATACTGAGCTGTGAGTGGTTCTTGGTATTTTACCTCTTAACCTTCCTACTATCTTGTGATAGTATCAACGAGTAGTCTGGCTGGTAATGTCTCAAATAGGGGCCCATGGAGCACCCAGAAGACAGCAGATCCTTTCCCCCAGTGGTCTACAACCCCTGGTTCCTTTAAAAAGGAGCCTTGGACGAAGGGTTAGGGAGTGAGGTGTCCTATTCTCTGCTATTCTCACAGCCTGGGATAGCAAAATCTCCGGCTTCTGATGTGCACTGTGAAATACAGCAGAGCTGCTGCTTAGAGGCAGCCACTGCAACAAGTCACACCTGGAATCCTGACTATTTGAGATTTCATCCCAGCTTTACACTTGGCTTTCTGCAGGAACGTGAGGAATCCACATAAGAAATGTAGTTTAATGCATAAGCCTGACATGTAACCATGAGTGTGATGCTCTGGTGAGCAGGACCACACAAGAGAGTCTAGGAATCAGCAGATTGAAGGCTGAGCCATAGTCAGTATTGCCATAGTGTTGCAGAGGAGGAACCTTGTTCTTAGAAGTATTTGAAAGAATAACTGGTGAACAGTAATTGCCACAGTCAGCTGGTGGTTGTGGTTGTGTTGCATCCATGTTTTTATGATGTAATTTGGGGGGAAAAAAAAAAGGAAAAGAAATAAATGAGAGAGTAAGAGAGGATAACAACAGATATAAGATGTTTGGAAAGTGTGATCTATGTGGAACAACTGAAGGAAAAGTTTAGCAAAGTATTTTAAAGAGTAGCCTGCCAGCTGTGGGCCAGGCAAAGCTTGCCAGAATAATTCATACAATTTCTGCCAGCTCTTGCCTACCCAGTTTCTGAGCCATTAAGTCATGGACAAGACCCAGACTGTGATGCTCACTTTCCCAATTTTTCTTCAGTGTGTGCACTGTGGGGTGTTGGTGCACCTGCAAGGCAGTCCTTTGGTGAACCAGGAATGTACATGTTGGAGAATGTTCCTGCCATGTATTCAATAAGGTGGGGGAAGTACCAGCATGGTTTATCCTCAGGTGTGAGACATCTTGGAGCTTGTTTTGGAGACAATACTTCTGGATTAGACAAATGTTGGAAGTGTATTGCAGAGTGAAATTTAGTCCTGCTTTGGAGAAAGGGAAAGGTATGATATAATTGCCCTGAGCTCCACAACTCATGATATTTTCCTATATTCTGCTTTGTGTTTTAGGAAATTTAGTGTGAAACAGGGAAAAAAGGAGAGTAGCACATGGAGAGTGAAAATGGGAAGGATATAAAGGGGTGGTCAGACTCCAGAAGCTGTGAAATATAGTTAATAAATTTTTTTGACAGCTCCCCCTTATGAACAAATTCTGCAGTGGTGCAGCCTGTCCATGAGTGCTGTGTGCAGTTCTGGGCACCACAGTATAAAAATGAATTTGAGCTATTACAGAGCATGGAAATTAGGGCAACAAGGATGGTGAAGGATCTGGAGGGGAAAACTTCTGAGGAGCAGCTGAGGCCCTTTGGTTTGTTCAGACTGGAGAAGAGGAGACTGGGGGGAGACCTCCTTGTGGTTTGTAACATCCTCACGAGGGGAAGCGAAAGGGCAGGTCACTGTGGTGACCAGTAACCGGGCATGAGAGAATGGCATGAAGCTGAGTAAGGGGAAGTTTATGATGGGTATCAGGAAAAGGTTCTTCACTCAGAGGGTGTTTGGGCACTGGAACAGGCTCCCCAGAGAAGGGATCACAGCACCAAGCCTATCTGAGTTCAAGAAGCATTTGCACAATGCTCTTGGGCACACAGGGATAAAAGTTGGACTCGGTGATCCTTGTGGGTCCCTTCCAACTCGGCATATTCTATGATTCTTCGAAATGCACGGACAAATGCTTGTCAGATGCAAGCTAAATACCAATACAACTGTGCTGCCTCCCATGGAAAATGTCACATGTCTTGGCTAGGAGATGCAGAGCTGAATGGAGTGGGAGTGAAGCCTTCTTAAAATGCAGGAATAGTTATTTCTCCTTATTCTGACCTTTTTCTGTTTAGCGTATGGTTCCTTCCCTTTCTTGTTCCTTTTCCCTCTATGGTGATATTTCTAAATACTGGTGAGGCAACATATGGCCCAACAAGGATTCATTTAAAGGATTTTAAACTCTCTAAATGAAAATACTTTGGTGGAAGTCATAGGTCAGGTTACTCTTGTTCTAGTGAGAGATTTAGCTAGTACTTCTGTACAACTGCACAGTTTAGAGATCTCTATGTTGGTTCATTTCTAATTAAAATAGTGAGCTGCTGCCTGTTTTCTGGCCTTCAAGCCTTTTACTACCTGAATCTGGAGAACAGGCTGTAAAACATTAAATATGGGAAAGCTGGGAAATGTAACACACTATAAATGTATGAAGGTAAGAGCTCAAATATGTGTGGACATAAAGATTTTATTTCTTTACATAAGGTTTAAATGAAGAGTCTGAAGTATAAATCTCTGCTTTCAAAGTGAACTATCACTTTTCAGCAAGAAAGAGGGCAAGAATTACTATTAAGAAATAAAATATTACATCTTTAGGAAGCACCAAAACAAGGCTAATAAGACTGCCTATATATGAAAATAAGTGAAGACCCCAACTTGCCCCCCTAAATATATCACAGGGTTTTGGGTTTTTTTATCTGCGGTCTGGAATTGTATAGTTTTGCCTTTTTTTTATGTTGTGAATAAGACATGCAAAGGTCTCCATTATGCAATGAAACTGTCAGGAGACAGCTGGGAGGTCTTCATTTAATGCCCATTATGCCCCATATTTGATATCTGTATCAGGCTCCTAATGGGTGGTAGGCGGGGGTGGAGGATGATGGTAGTTTGGAGGAAACAAGCTGTAGCAGCTCGCTGGAAATCACTGAGAGGCAGGGTGGAGGGGATGTTTTTATGAGCAGAGTGCTGCATTGAACTGAAAAGTATTCCTTAAAACCTAATGTATTTATTTATAAGCAGAATTTCTGAATGCTCCAAGAAAACTGTTCTAACATCTAAAAATGAAAACTGAGGAATCCTAAATGTTAATGTGAAATAGTGACCTTTTAGATCTGCAGGCCAAATGTTTTTTTTCTCAAGCTTTTTGTCCAGCTGGATCAATCATATTACTGACTTTTTAAACAGAATTCTCCATTGTGATCTATGTGATTTCTGAAAGTAATTTTTCTAAGCTGGTTGTTCAAGTGGTGGGGTTGGCAGCGCTCACCAATATAACTGCTCTGATTATTTGTTGTGTAGGTGGACTTTAATGGAAACCTTCTGGAACAATGAAGCACTCATCAGCTGATGGAATGAGGCCTTTAGACTTTCATGCTCCACTGCTGTGAGTGGGTATTTTTCAACAAGTGAGCTTGATTTTTCTGTATTCAGTTGTGTGGCAATATTTTTGTCTTGCATACTCAAATAATGTCATCTCAAGTTCACTGAAAAGCCACCCTAGTTGAAATAGTAGTAAAATCCATGCTATGGACAGGGGATATAGTCAATTAACCAATTAGTGTTTTGTTATACTAATTTTTGATCTACTTTTATCATGTGTAGTGAAGTATCAGAAAGCCCTGTCGGTCCAGGATATGTAGAACAAAAAGCATAATTGTGCTACTGAAAGGATGAACCCCAGGCAAGGGAGAAACAAGCATTAAGCTGAACTGAGTTACTATTTAGAAAAAAATATGATGCTATCATACTTCATATGAAAACCTCTCGTGGTTGGGGAAAAGCAGCCTTTTTCTTCTCCCAGCAAGTCTGAAGTTAGTTTTGGCTTGAGATGGAGTCAGAGGGCTGAGTATGTCCCAAAGACATTTGCTAACTTCATATTGCTCAGTCTGAAATGGATGATTGCACTGAGGTGGGTTTCTGGATGGTATTGATGTTCTGAGTTGTTGGCATGGGGTAGATCTTGAAGAAGGAGCCTGAATCTCATAAAGATCCTATTGATAAAACGTGAATAAATGACCTCTGCATCTAGCTGTTATTGGTATTCTGGGGCATATTAACTGCACCTAAATGATTGCATAGGAAAGACCTATGAAATTTATTTGACTTCAATGACCTCCTTAGAGAATGGGCTGTGTAATATGCTGAATAGCTTTTTTTTTTTTTTCCTTTTTTCCAATATACCTTTATGAGTTTCCCTGTTAGGAACACTCTGTCTGATATAGGCTTACTTGATTTTGGCCCTTGCCATGGGCTTGTAAATTACTTTCAGCCATATACAGGACTGTGTGATACCTCCCAGAAGTCTAGAGTATAAAGGAAATGAAGATAGAGTCTGGGCTGTGGTTTTAGGCTGTGGCTATTACATTTATTGCTCTTACATGTTATCAGCCTGCTTCTCACATTCTACCCCTTCTCCCAAATCTACCTTTCCCTTGCATAGCTGCCTCTGAAATATCGGGGTCCCTCAAATCCTTGTCTAGTCAGACCTACACTGTCAATTCTGGGACAGGAGGTCTGGCTTGACTGAGTTAGCCTGGGTGCTCAGAGGGGGCTGGTGTCACTGGGGTGTTTCATGGAGTGAATGAGACCTCTCCTCTGCAGCTCAGACATAGGCACGTTTAATAACATTGTGGCACAACTTGCCCTTACATTTCCTAAATCACTGTCATTGTCAGAAGCTTTTCATAATCAAGTCCTCATGGAAAACTTATCATAAGCAACCGAGAGAAACAGGGGTGATTACAATGTCTGCTCGTGTGCATGCTGTTGAAGCTCATTTAATGCAGTGTCACGGGCAAATAATGAAGGCTGTGGATGTTAATTATGTTTTAATTATATCTTAATAATATCACTGATTTTCTGATGCATGTAACTTTGCCTTCACAGAAAAAAAAAATTGCTTTCTCAGAAAAACCCCTCAAAACAAAAAGAAAACCCCTCCCCCCAGCCCTCTCCCCATTCTCCTATGGGTAGTTTACAGCAGTTATGCAAAGGGAATAAATATCTTATTACTGTGATATGATCACACATATATCACCACATTAACTGAAATTTATTCTTTACTTTGAAGACCTCTACAGCACAATAGGAGCTGTGAACTGAAATAATCTTTAACATTCTGCTAACACTGAAATAGAGAGTAAAACCAGAGCATTACTGATATGGTTATGATGATGTTGGAGTCCCATTCTCAGCGATAGGTCACTAGATGGCAGCGATAGACAGCAAAGCTGCCTTCAGTGCTTTGCTCCTTGGTGTGCCTTGCAAAACTTGAAACAGTTTGAAAGGATAAAAAAAATAAAATTTGATCTGTGCATGCATTTGAAATGATACATTTTAGATTAAAACTATTGTACTATTTTTTCCTTAATACCTTTGACCATGTAATGAGGATGCATTCTCACTAGAAAAGCCATTGGTGAGCCATCACTAGTTACCTTTGTGAAAGGTTTGTGTTCGGGATGTTTGGAAATAATGCAAGAAAACCTTTTTGTTTTTTCCACCGTGCTCCCTAATTACCTCACATATTTGCTGCTGATGCAGCCATGGGTCTTGTGATCCCTAGGATGCAATTACAGAGAAAGGGACTGTAAATACTCAGGGTAAATTTGGATTTTCAGGGTTACTGTCAGACCAATTCTGTGATAAAGCCTCAGCAAAGTGCTCGGAGCATCTCTCTCTGAGTATAGGACTTCTGCCTGTTTCTCCATTTTCTTGGCAGTGTATTTGAGCTTTCACTTGATTTTGAATGTGCAGTTTTTCTTTAGATTATTTACATCATGATAGACAAAGTGGAAAGATTTTCTTCCTCCCACTGCATTCCTCTGAAACTTTTGGGTTCCAATGCATTTCCCTTGCTCACGGAGCAATTCCATACATCCTTAATGCAAAATAAGTTGCTCTCTCCTGGACAACAGTAGGAAGAAAGCAGAAATGGTAAGTTTCTAAGAGAAACCGAAGTGGGTTTGCCTTCTAAATAAACTGGAGTAAATCAGGGTTAAAGTGCAGACTAATCTGGCTTCAGAAGTTTAAGAACTTATCCCCACAGCTGGCTGCTTGATCCTTCTGCTGGAGACAACCCTCCTTGGAGCAGCAATAAACACTATCTATGGCTCACCTGCCTTACTGTACCATCATAATGACAGTGGCTAGTCAAAGGACATCACTAAGATCCAGTTCCAGTCCTACTAATGGTAACTGGGAGTGTGTTTCCATGTTCATGATTCAGTTTGGGTCAGCCCCACAGTGGGGCACTAACTGCCCTTCTCATTTTATTGTTCTTTTACCCAAGGTTTGCTGTTTATGTCCATAAGGTGCCTGGAGCTCTTATTTTGTTAAACATAATCTGTGTGTGTGAGAAGTAGGTGAAGAGTTTCATTTGTTCAAATACATGTTATAGTTGAGCAGTGACTCAGGTTTTCTAGAGATTCTCATTTCCAGATTTTCATTAAGCTCCTCTTCCAATTTTTTTTTTCTTTCTCTGACGTTTGGGCTTCTTTTTTGTTTGTTTTATTTTTTTGTGTTTTGGTTTTGGTTTTTGTTTGTTTGGTTGGTTTTGGTTGTAAGTAGAAATAAATGGACTTTCCAGGAAACTCTGAGGAAGACTTTAAACTGTTATGTCATTAAACTAACATTTTGATTTTTATCTTCTTTTCATAACAGAAATGCTTCACTCTTAGTGTTTTTCCTGAATAAAATTATGGTCTAATAGTTATACTAAACCAAGTTTATGTGCCCAGAGCTGAATTTTGCCATTACATTGTGACCAGATAAGGATCTGGCTGAGAGTGAACTGTCTGTGATTCAGCGTTGATAAAGCAGCTCCAATGCTTTTTTACTTGTAGAGGCATTTGAAAGAACATGTAGAATGGGAGTGAAATTCATCCCTACTGGCAATGGAAGCCGACTTAGCACCTTGAAAGGCACAGGAGTGGGTGCAGGTTAGTGTGTCCTGAGTGGAAGAGTAGGTAGTTTGTGCATTTAGCGTTTGGGTTTGGTTTTATGCCTAAATCTCTTACTGCGGTGTTCTGTGGGCTTCAGAAATGCAGAGTGGGAAATCACTTTGTATATCCTTTAGTAATGAAACAACTTCTAGTTGTGGAGAACTGCTAGAACTAGAGTGCTGGTGGAACCAGCTCTGTCCATACTGACAGGCTGAGGCAAGCCAGGGGATGTTTTCTGGTGCTCCCATGGCTGTCATTAAGAGAGGGTCCCAGCCGGAGGCCATCCTGTCTCCTTTATGGGCTCTGCACCTGCAGTTCCTGTGCCTTGAAAACAGGACTTGCGCGTGGTTGAACCTGCCCTGATGTATCTGGGAGGCAATTAGGGTGCAGAACTGGAAACAAAGTACAGCTGAGGACCTTTTTAGTATATATATAACCTAAGTTTCATAAGATGTGGCTCTTGCATTACTGTAGTCTTTATATTGCATGATAAAATTCTGTGACCATGAATGAGGAAAGAGTTTAAATGCCTGTGGTGCCTTGCCAGAAAGGAACTAGGGTAGGCCAGCTCCAACTCATTGTAGGAATTCTCATCCTTCTTATGTTATAATCATTCTTCTCACCATGATGAAGTTTTGCAGTCTTGGCTTTCTTTGAAGTCTGTCACTGCCCTTGCAATCTGGAGTAGCAGCAGCAAGCAACAGTGCCTTTCATCATCTACAATGAGGCAGGAGACTGGGTTCACTCCTGCCGAGTGTGTAATTGCCCTCCATCCCTCTCATGGCAAGGTTAGGCTCTAATTAAAGCCAATCTTTGAGGAATTTACAGCTCTTACGGAGCACTCCCATCTGTGAGGTGAGCTTCTGAGAGAGGATAATGCTTGTGCTCGAGTTTCTGTTCCCATTCTCATCCAGGTGCAACTCAAGCTGTTGGTGATTATCTCTAAATCCTAGCATGTCTGGGACCCGTTATCTAAGACACAGCCTCTCACCCCATACTAAGATGTGGGACACACAACTGGCTGCTTGTTCCTGAGGTGAAGATTTCCATGGGAGGTTGTGGGGTTTTCCTATTAGAAACTTCTCATTCCAGGAATTTGGCCCTTCCTCCCTTCTCTCCCCTTGACAGCCTGCCAACACACAGGTCTTATGAATTTCCAACAGACTGTGTAGATTAGCTGTTGTCCCTTTTCCTCTCTTTTGGCAAGTGTCATTTTCTAGTTAATATTTGTGTGGCAGTAGCTTTCTCAAAGTGGTTATTTGCTAATGTTGTGCAATTTTGGTACTTGGTGAAGTAATTCTCTATCTCTTCTTTTCAATTGGCTACTTTTAACAAGAGTAATTTTGGTTACTGTAGGCATAGGAGCTATACCATGCTATTAATGAAAATATGCAATGTAAATGTACTTAAGAGTTTAAAAATTATCAATAGTTGGTTTATGAATGGCTTTATATAGTTATATAATTCATCAGTTAGGTTGTTTATAGCTATCCCACCTTCCAATTTTTAGATTTTTAGCTATTTGTAACACAGGTACAACTCATGTGTACAATGTGTATTACTCCATTCTCACAGTCTCTTTCCAAAGTATCCATAAAGGAGCATTAATAAGAAGTGTCACTATACAGGGATTAATATTATATATTTGCAGGGGACGAAAAAAAATCATTTTCATGTACAGAGAATCGTCACTTGTGCTTAGCTTAAGAAAATAAAGCATGTTTGGAATCTGGTGGAAAGGCTTCTGAAACTTCTCCTTTCTCTTGCCCTCACTTATTTTTTTTTTCCTATTGGCAGATTCCTTGTAACAGAGCACTGTTTCAATGTCCTCATTAGGATTCTCCAGAAAACTTATTTCTTCCCATGACATTCTGAGGTTGATGGCTGCCTTCCCATTTCTTCTTCTGGAAGTTGTCTGTTCCAATACCACAACAGTAAAGATTTGGATTCATTAATACAGCACTGATTCTGGTTCCAGCAAATTTTAATTGCAGTGAAATGGAAAGAAGCTTCTTGTGATTTGTCCTGGTCTGCCCTAAATGCCGAGTAATGGCCAGTATCATATTTGTTCAATCAATCCTGTTGGGCCACAGACACATTTTGGAGTGTGGACAAATCATGAAAAATGGGTGTCAGCCCCCATCCATTTTTCTGCAGCTGAATCCAGAACTGCTCAGTGCTTATATATTACTGCAGAGGGGAGAGTCTCTCTGTCATAATCTATAAAAATGGAAGAGGTATCCCATTATGTAAACTGTTACACCTCTAGAAATTGTGAAGAGCAGTGAAGAACATGTGAAGAGCACTCTTTCCTTGCAGAGAATTCCCTTACAGGAGGAAAAGTGAACATTAGCATGATACTTGTACTAGTTCAATGTTGTGGTAGATTCATTTTGTACACAGTTTGTAGGTGGAAGGTCACAGGATGCTGCATGAAGCTAAAAAGGATTGGAGAGCTATGCAAGGTCCATAAATGAGTTGACCACAAACTCTTCTGGGACACTGGGGACATAAATGACCGTATCGTTTCTCTGAAACTGAAGTGGTAAGTCTGGAGAATGTTGGGCATTCCCCTTCAACCAGGATGGATGTCTGGGTTTTCTGTACCTAATTATTCCTTGAAGGCAGGTTGAGGAAGAAAACTTGAAGATGTCTCATTCAATGAAGGTTGTTAAAATGTTGTACTGATTGGATTGCTGTGAAAGGGTACATAAAGTGGCCTTCAAATCTTCACTCAGAATATCTTATATTAATTCCTGGTTTGTCCTGAAACAGCTAGTCTTGCCTCAGTTAGGCAGAAATTAATGAACAAAGGATTTAACCGAGGTTCTTTGGCAACATTGTCTCCCACGTTGTTATTGTTGTAAAAAGAAAGCAAACCAGCAGTGTTAGGCACAGCTTTTATAAGAGCCTGTGAATCCTGAAGTCTCTTGCTGTTGGTAAGCAATAGAGCTGCTGCTTGTGAGGTTACACTGACTCCCCCTCTATTTGGATTTTACTTGAGCAGTTTGTACATGAGAACATGTTTTTTGTTGTGTTGTAAGCTGCCTTACAATAGTGCTGGGCAAATATTCATGAAGATAGCCTTTGTCTGAAAAATGAATTCCAGTCAAAAGGCATATTCCCATCCTCAAAATGCCAGAAAAAAGTCACTATGGCTTTCAAGAGCTCTTCTGGAATCTCAAATACTTGGCGTTTTTTCTGCCTCAGGCCTTTCAGTCACAGTAAAAATTTCTTTTGCTTTCTTTTCTCCAAACAATAGAGATTTTCAGTATCTGTCATGTCCAAGGGAATACACCAAGACCATCAGAATTTTCTTATGGTTGTTATTTCTAGAAAAGGTTTCTGTTTCATGTAGATAAGCTCACCGAGGAGGAATATGTGATAGGATAGACTTCTTTCATCACTAACATGCAGTTAAGTCCACAGATGACTGATAACCACAGAGGGCCAAAAAACATAATCAGCCAAATGATTGTAGATATATTGCTCAAGAATGGCCTCAAGCCCTTGAATAACTATGAAGAAGACATCTTATGCTTTTGATTAATTCCTGAGTATTCCTACCTGCTGTCTTCTTTTTCTTTACTCTCATCACCAAAACCCAAATGGAGACGTTCAGCAGATGTGTTCTCCATTTCAAATCTGGGATGGCTTTGACTTCAGGGTGTGTAAGTGGGAGAAAAAATTGTCTGTCTCCAAAGTTCAAAGTTGAAGAAACAAATGCTGTGGTAAAACCCTGATTACTCAAGAAACAAGAGAGACCCTATGATAACTGAAAGGCTGGCAGAATTAGGGAAGGTGGCCAGGAGACTTTCAAGGTGACTGGCAGCCTCCTTAAGTTCTCATCAGTCGGGGGGTCCCCAGGGGCTGTATTAGTGGGAGGGAGCAGCTGTGCTCCTGTGATACAGCACAGAGCCTTTTTGCACTTGTTAGACTTCAGCACATAAAGCTTTAAAACTGGTTTTCAGTGTTCACAGCTTTCACTCAGGCCATCAACAGCTGTGGGAAGAACTAGAAAATTATGTCAGGTGGGGGTTCATATAATTGGAGCTATTAGTAACTGAGAATTCACAAACTCTCCCGTATGCAACTGCAACGAGCCCTCCTCTGACTGGGAAACTGCAAATGTCCCCAAACCAGCAGTAAATATATACAAGTTTCTATAACAACAACATTAGTGCTCAAATGCTACTGCAAGAAAATGCTTGTTAAGGCCTAGGCCTGCTCAAAATAGAGAGTTAAAGAGGCTTAAGTAACTTTTTTCTTTCTGAGGCTGAACTTGCCGGAGCTGATTCAGTTCTCCTGTAGCTTGAAATTGCTTGGCCAGAGGACTCCCATTCTCACAGCATGAAGCTAATGCCTTAAAACTGTGTGTTTAAAATGTAACAGCCTGTAATACTACGCGCCTATGGCTCCAGAACTCTAATTTACAAACTTTTATAACAAAATTCATTTACTGGGCCAGAGGTTTCTTAGACCCTTTGGGAGAGGAAGCAGTGAACCCATCTCACCTTAGGCTTCTTATTTAGAGTTTGAATTAATTAAAAAAATGCAGTGATTGAGAGCATTCAGAGAACAGTGGCATAAGGCTGAGCCTGTGGGGAGAGCAAGGGGAGGACTTTGATTCTACTTTACTTCTGAGAACAAATATATTGTCTGAACACAGCCATAAATTTCTGAGGTTGAGCTAAGATTACTGCCTTTCCATATTTCTTCTACTGGGGTCAGGTACAACAATTGGGATGATGATAATTACGAGGAGTTACTCAAAGAGAGGCACACTGGTTGAAATTAGTGATCCATAAATGGTTTGCAGGAGGAATAGTGTTAGTGTTAAGTGGTCAGTGTCTTCATAGGTCCTTTGAGAACACAGGCATTTCAGCTGCCTCATACACTGAGGTGGCCATTAAATATTCACTTGATTCATAATCTTCAAATGTGTATTTCATGGCAATACTTGTTTTAACAAAATCATGATAGAGTAATGAATTAGACTAATGAGGACTCAAAGTTTTATTTCTATTTAAGGATATAGAGAAAGTTCTGTGTAACTTCTGAGGTATTGTTTTATCACTCTGTATCTTGCTAGTTAGAAGAGGGAAGTGAGAATAATTTCCCTTTTAAAGCTGAAGGACTGAGGCACATAGAAGGCCAGATTGATTTAAATTCATCCTAAAAGAACTGGTATCCTAAATGCCGACTTGGCAGAGGGTGACATCTCCAAATACTTAATAAATAATCATGTGGATTATGCTGTGCATGTAATGTCTGTCTGACAGATGAGTAAGCTGAGAAATACAGACTTTAGAATGCTAGTCTCATAGGAAGTCTCAGGAAATTAATCTTGTTTCTCCAGAGAGTGTTTTGTCCTTGGTCACTTAAATGTCCTTTTAATGCTGGATTTATGAAACTGCTTATTGAGAAAGCTCTGGTGTAAGAGCACACTTAGAGAAGGCAGTGAGCTGGTACACAGGGCTCAGCCACGTGCGGAGCGTGAGGGCAGTGAGAGTGGTCAGAAAATTATGATGTGTGAATTTAAAGGTTGGTGAGGAAATATATCATTCTGTCTTAGACCTTTAATTGATATGGTTTTAATGTCTGTGTTCTGAACTTTCAGAGAAAGATAAGAGTCAAAATAGGAGAGATTTCAAATCTCAACGAATATCAAGGACTTAAAGCTAAAAATGAAGAACATATATCTATATATATTTTGAAAAAATAATATATATATGTGTGTATAGGTAGTGAATAGCAGATAGTGGGAGTTTTTTGAATGAGATCATATTAGCATCTGCAAGTATGTAACTTACATGATGAGAACCTCAAATTATTAGTAAAGGTATCATTTAACTGCATGGTTATAAAACCTTTTCTATTACTAATTGGGATTTTAATACTGTTTGTGCTCAAGGCAAGCTATAATCACTTTATGGGCATGGACATTAAACAGACATTAAAGGGACGCATTAAAAGTTACATGGAGTGGAATTTTCCTGAAGCTATGGACTTTTCTTCATAACTTTTAAAAGCTTTTGAACTAGGAGTGGAGAGTTTTCCGAGGAACTCAGATGGAATCTATAATTTTGAGCAAGGACTCAAGAGTTATATTCAGTGGTCCGATTTTTGGAGAAGGTAGGTCATATTGGAAGACAAATTGGTTCCTTTCAGCTGTATGAATGAAAGAAACTCTTGACTTTTAGTCCTGTCACTCAAAGTTTAAACATATCTGCAAGAAAAAGTGGATCTGTGTTAGGAAATAGAGAAGATTTGGGGTGAAAAAAATATTTCTATGGTGGACAGTAAAAGACAGATCTCTTCTGTGTTTTCCCCAAAATTCTGGGCTAGTGCAATCTAGAAGGAATCTGCAGGAAAAATGATGGATATTTGCAGAAAGTCACTGAAGCTAGGTACAAAATCTCTTTGAGTCCAAGTACTTTTTCATCAAACAAGGCAGTAAATCTGTAGCTTGAAAGGACTAATGTAAATATATCCTTAGGAAGGAAGACTTTTGGTCCAAATAAACCATGTCTTTGTTTAAATCCAACATGGTTAAAGAACAGTCCTTGCTGTAGTTCTGTGTGTTTGTGGGGAGATGAAATGGGTACAGCAGGACATTATGGGAAATGTAGCTGCAAGAGAAGCTGGGAGGACTGAAATGCTTAAGAAAATCTCAGGAGAATGGGCTTTCACCTGGTGTAATTCAGCATAGACTCTTTTAAAATATTTGGTGGTCTTACAGTACTGTTATATGAATTTACACCACACTGTGTATGATGAACAGAGTTCATAGGGACAGGGCTCATCTTATATGCTTGAAATCTTTTTGCAGGAGCTCATTAAATACTTGTCTGGAGGCAAAAAAACCCCGCCAAAGCTGCCCCACAAATAGTCCAAATAAAACTAGTCGCTTTCAAAGTAGCTTTTATCAGGTAGTCAAAAGGGCAAATAGGGAATAAGAGCCCAAAACATGAAATGACAGGCAGGTGACTTGCCCTTAGAGCACAGGAGGAAATGGGTTAATCAAAAAGTGGAGCAACCACAACATTCCACCTGTGATAGAGCGTGTAAATCAGTGGTGGAAATGCTATGCAGGGCTTCAGGGCTGGCTTAAATACTTCTTTCTGTAGGAAAAAAAAAAAAAGTAGAAATGCAATATGCATTTTACTCCTTCAGTGCATTTCAAAGAATGTTCGCAAGCACCTCGTCCAAGAAGCAGAGTCAAGTCTGGCCCAAACAATGTCTGTTTTGATAGTGATGTTGTTAAATAGTTCTTTGCTGCAGTTCTGAATACATCCAGTACAATAAGTCCTGGAAATAATAAGGAAATACAGGGATACTGTAGAAACACTTTGGTTAAATGAACATATGAGACAGTATCCAAAGTTATGTGGGATAACTGAGAGAGGGCTGTGAAAGACTGTTGGCATCAAAAGATCTAGTGTGTCAGGTCTGTGTAGACAATGATTATATAAAGGCTGTGGCTAAAGCAGTCAGAGCATAATATTTTGAATTCTGGCCTCCAGAGCTGTGATGTGGTATGTGCGTGCAGGAAACAGATGGGCTTTTAAACACACAGATCATCTTAGGCAAGATGAGATTTACCTGCCCTAAATTAGATGGCTAAGTCTAAGTTAGTCAGCCTAAGCCCACCTCATAATCAGTGGGATGTAATGACTCAGAGGCACATCATTTTAGCCAAGTCCCCCTCTCCTTTTTTTTTTTT
>VXBX01009456.1:8486-35284 GCA_013400415.1 Scytalopus superciliaris
TGGTGGGTTTTTTTGTTTGTTTTGTAGTGGAGGTGGTCAAACAGTGACAGTTTGTCCAGAGTGGTCATGGAGTCTCCATCACTGGAGATGTTCATATGTTCATGACCCAGTGGAGTACAGCTCTGAGCAACCAGATGTAGCTGATCCTACCTGAGCAGGATGGGGAGGCAAGGTTGAACTAGATGATGCCCACTACTCACCTGTGGTGATTCTATCTATGTGTATAATGGTACTGTTCATAGTTGAAGATCCATGTTGCAGACCTGTTTGCGACAAATTGTCAGGAATAAAGTCAAGACAATAGCTAAGAGGGAAGATCTATAATGAAAGTACACAGAACTTTTAGATTGGCAAAAAGAATATTTCATTACTTTCTATATAGACATGTTGTAATTTCTGCAGTAAAAGTTCAAAAATTTGCCTTTAAAAAAGGGTCTCAGGTACCTAACAGTGCTACTTCAGTATTAGATAATCTGCTTCAAATACCTACCCTTTCCTTTTGAGGTATATTTTTATTACAATTATTAACACGTACAAATTAGTATATACAAACCAATGTTGCTAGATTAATTTCAGAGCTCCAGATGTATTTCGGGAATGGAGTATTGAGATCTCCAGCACACTTGGTGTATCCAGTGAGTGTTATGGTAAGTTAGCAGTCTGATTCTTACGATGATCAGATCCTAAAAAAGTCATTTTCATGTTCAAATTCAGTATTTTCAGCTGCTTCTCAGGCCAACTTCACGCTAAATCAATTATTTTTGTTAGTGTTTTGTTGTTTTGCTAAACTGAAATAGCAGTAGATGTTCATCCTCAAGTGCTATTGGGTTCTTTTGTGAGTATAAGGTTTCATCAGGGTTGGAATAAATAGAATCATAGAACCACAAAATAGCCCAGTTTGGGAGAGACTTGGAATGACTGAATGACCCAAACCGTTTGTGGGAAAGGGAATATAGCTGAGATTGTCTATGCAACCTGTCCAATTGCATCTTGAAAACCTCCAGTGGGATTTCCGTTCCTCCTGAGGGAGTTTGTTGAAGTGAATGACTTTAACTATTGGAGCACTGTGATGAGATGCCCCTGAGCCTTCTCTTGTTCAGAGAGAAGAAGTCAGGCTCATTCTTTTCTCACAGGACAGTTCTCCAGCCTTTTGTTCATCTTTGTATCTCTCCTTTGGACCCTCTTTAGTCTGGTCATACCTTTCTTGAGTTTATGTGGACCAGAACTGGACACAGTCCTGCAGCTTCAGCCTCACAGCTGGATGGACTGGGCTGATCACTGTCTAGGTTTAGCCAACCTTTGATAATCAGTTCAGGAATCATATGGTAATTATGTGTAGATTTGTGTAAGATGTTTATCTGAAATTTGATCTCCCTCTTTATTGTTGCTATTTTGAGCCCATGTCTTGTTTTCCATAGAATTATGCATATGTATGTAAATGTTTGGCCATATGGACATGCACAAAAGGATATTCTGTCTATGGCTCGTTAGGTTTTGTGTGGCTATTTTAGAGATAAATAGCATCATATTTTCTATATATGGAATCTTAGAGTAACCATAAATCAATCAATTTCTTCTCGATATTGCCATCTGTTAGTAGAGTTAGCACCAGAGATGTTACAGGATTCAAGTTTGGATACTTGCATAATACAGACGTTCAAGAAATTGCTTGCATTATCTTATTCAAACCACATCTTTTTCTCAGTTTTTTTTTCTTGCAAAGATTTTTGTGTTTGTTTTGTTGTCCTTTCCGTTCCTTGACAACAAAAGGGATACTAGAGAAACGTCTTTATTCCTCTAAAAGCAAAATGTTACCAAGCCTCTGTAGTAATCATCTCAATCTGTACTCAGGTCTAGAAACGGGGCTTTTCTCTTCTAAATTGTATACACAATTTTTTTGTGTCATGCCATTAGGTTTGTTGTGTATGGGTTGTACTCTGTAAGTTATATTCCTCCACTGTTGTTCCTAGTGTGTAAGGGAAGTTTTGGACACCTTTCATTTCAGATGTTGCACCCATCTTTGATTTTCAGTCTGTAGCTGTCAGGGTTTTCTCATTGTAGCAGCAGTTTTCTGTCTGCGGATGTGAGACATCTCTCTAGAAAGGTAATGCATCTTCCAGGAGGAGATGAGAGTGGAGCACAAAATCAAAACCTGTGCTTCTTAGTGACAGTGAGGTGGAAAGAGGACCAGGAAGGTGAAGCAGCCTCTGGTATATTTAATGAGTGTAATGGCTGACAAGTTGAACAACATCTTAGGAATTCCTTAATTACTGTCAAAAAACCCCTGCTTATTTGTGTGGCAGTATTAACGTTAGTTCTGTAGCACTTATGCTTAGTTCAAATAGAAAAAGGTGAATTTTTGACCTGATATGTAGCATGAAAAAGTGGAAAATTTCTAGCTAAAATCTTTATGAATTCTAGAATTCATTTCCTAGTCTAATCCTTAAGTAGGAAAAATGCAAGCTGTTTCAAGAGCTGTTTTCATCAAGTTGAGCTGTATTTTTCTTGCTTACTGGTAGCTCTTGCAAAAATGAGGTAGGGTCAGTCTTCTGTTCAGTGTTAGACATGCTGTTGTCACACCTCTGTCTCTTTTAAAGTTTCAGCATTGTTTGCTACAGCAACTGAAACTTTTGAAACCTTTCTGCCCCTTGTGAAGTTACTTAAATGTATTCTACTGTATGCTTATCTTGCTCTTTCATCTTTGCATAGTCTCTTTGTTAAGCCATAGTGAGGTTTTTGGTTGATCTGTTTTGTTCTAGCTCAGAGCTGATGTAAACTCTGCTGAAGGGGTTTAGTGGCTTTTTTTTTTGTTTTTTTGAGTGTGCAAGTTGGAGCTGCGTGCAAGTCCCACAGATAACAGATAGCTGGCGTTTCAGGGAGTGCCTGTCGTGGTGACTTGCCACCTTAGTTGGTTGATTCCTAGTTTTGAAGTGCAGCATGGTTCGGTTTTCCCCACACTATTTTTAAGGGATTCGGGAGCAGTCAAATGATAAAAGCAGAATTGTTCTTTTTTAGGCATATACGGGTATGTGTAAATGCACCATCTCTTAGAAAAATGCATAGGAAAACAAAAGGGATTAAAGTCCGCCCTAATGTTCCTGAGCAGTATGTAGCGCTCAATGTCATGCACGCTGGACAAAGAACACTTACTTAGCTTATAGTTAATTTCAGTTTTTAGTTCTTTATCTTAAAGGTGCATCCATTTTAGAGTTTTTGCAAGTCTTTTTCTGGTAGCAAGTTTTTTGTGATGAGGAGAGCTGCGAAGACTTGGTCAAAAATTGGTAACTGCTGAATAGTGACTAAGACAGAAGGAGGAGATTAATTTAGTGAAAGTTAGTTTAATTTATTCTCTACAAATCATGTGCATAAAGGCAGTAATGCAGCCTTACAAATCTGATGGAGATGGGGGATAAGGTGCTAAAAGGCAGAGTCTGGATAAAATGGTAAAGCTAAGAATGCATTTTAGGCTGAGAAGCTGTGAGACTGAAGTGAAACTTGAACAGTGAATAGGAGCATTGCATCTTCAGACAGAAGGCTTGAGGGAAGGATGGTTCATGTTTACTGAATTAGAAGACATAAATAATAATTCCGGGTATTTTGTTGTGTAGTTGTTCTCCTTTGTTTTCGTGGAACTGTATTTGAGATTTCTGTGTGCCTTTTGAAACTGAAGATTTTTCCCAATTCAAAGCAATCTTTATTCTCTTTTGCTTCCAAGTGGAACAGGGACCATAGTCTCAGGAAGTGGTAACAAGAGTCTCTGACATGTGAAAGGCACTTAAGGCCATGTCTAAATTGATGGAATTGACCACGACTCCTACAAGATCTCCATTATTCTTACATGTTTTTCTGATGCAGCAAGGTATGGTTGAAAAGAGCTGTGAGTGAAGTGGATATGACGTTTGATGATTGTTTTTCCTGTGCACCATGGCTTTTTCTAGATGGAAATAAAGAGGTCTGCAGCTGTTATCGGATCTGTATTTGTACTGAGTTGCTGAAATCCACTTTCACTCACCAATTTCTTTTTTGTTGTCTCCTCCCTAACTCACTGTGTTCTCAAGTCAAAATTGCAGTGTCCTGTAGCAGCAGAAATCTTTAGTGGAACAGCAAAGTTTCATATTTGCTTTTCCCACATGTAAAACCGAAATACGTAAATAAAAGGATTTGGTTGTACAGTGTGACATCCTTCCACACACAATAGCAACTGCCTCCTTCCACATGGTAAATTTGCCATCTGCTGCCTCTTTGTGAGCAGCCTGGGTATTGTGGTGTGTCCATGTTGAGACCAGGAGCCCTGTTGCTGTGCTGTGAACTTGCTAAAGGGAAGCAGTGTAGCTGCAGTCCTGCTCTCAGCAGGAAGCGCTGGCTGGGCCTGATGGGACTGGTGTGGCTGGGTGAGTGGTATCCAGCATCTTCCGTGGAGCTTGGTAAAGTTTAAGGATCTCTTGTTTGCATGCAGACCAGAAATAACAGCTCTGACTACAGTGCAACTCATATCGTAGGATTTGTGACAGCCTGTAGCTGTGGCTGTAGTGTAGGGACCATTCTCCTGCTCAGTCCTGTGTTCCCTGTGTGGATATGTAAGCTATTTGGGATGTTGTGTCTGCATTCTGTCTGCTTGCTGTAATTAAGACCCTGATGTATAGGGATGGAGTTTTGAATATGCTGCCTTTGCTTTAAATTGGCCGATGGGAGAATTTTCATGCACGGTTTTTGACTGGTTTGTGAAACATGGAAGCCTATTACTGGTATTCACTTAGAAGCAAAATAAAGGACAACTACACAAGTTCATTAAAGCAGACGGTTAAAACAGGTGGCCACAGAAACAATCACCTGAATTGAGATCTGTAGTTGGTAGGACATTTTGTAGTTGAATCACTCCATAACATTCTCTTGCAAAGCTACTTACGTTTTCTCTTTCAATGTGTGTTGTAACAGCAACTGTATTGTTAGAGCACTAGCTGTGATTCAGAATGCCATTGAATTGTTTGCTCAAAACACAGTGAAAGTAGTGGATTGTCAGCATGTAATTTTTTAAATTTAATTTTAGAAATGCAAAAGTGTTCCTAGATAGTATTAGACAAGCAAGCAGAGGTGACTGGAAATTAGAGGGATCATGTATTTGGCAGTGATGGAGGATATACATCTAAGTGGTGGTGAATTATAGTCTTGAGTGCAGGCAGTTGATAAGTCACAACCATGTGGCAACTTCATATTTGCGAACATCAGAGCAGGTTTTTTAAGTGATACCTTCCTAGCCAGACCTTAACTCCTTTCATGAGACTTACAGTGCACTGCACATAGCACTTCCTTTTGTGTCTGTTAAGAACTTGTATGGTTAAGTACTGCTTCTGACTGTGAAAATGTTAAACTTGAACCTGTTTTGGTTGAAAAATACTGAAGTTGTTGATCTTGAGTTACAAAACTCAGAGGGAGAAGTGGTTTCTTCTGATGGGCCTTTGCAGAAATACTGAGCTCAAGCTTCACTAAGGTACTTTATTGAAGGTCAAAGCCAAAGGATCTGTGACTTAATTAATTTCAGAAATTATGATAGCCTGGACATATCCTTTGTAGTGTTTCCACTCTCTTCTCTGATGAAATTACAATTATGGCAGGTTCTGTAATTTACTCATTTCTGTTGTACTTGCTCTGGATGGATCTTCCTTTGTAACTGATAGTACAGCATAAGTGTTCTTAACATTTTTCACTAATGTTTGGGACATTCATCAACATTTACAGAAAAATTGATCAGTGGGTATATTTCAAAGCAAAAAAGGAAAACCCACAACAAGTTAGCAAAAATATTATGAAAGTATGTAATGCCACTCTTTATATCCTTAAATGAGATAAAGTGTTGCAATTTTGTAAAACAGTCTTTACTGTTTGCTAGCAAAGTTCTGGAAGATGATGATGCAAAGCCGCAGAGTGCATCTTTCTATAGTACTGAAAACAGGTGATAGCTAGATGAATTATAAGACATGCATTTCTGACTATAAAGTCTTCTAACATTCTGGGATTGTATATTGCTTGAATAAAGCTCGTTTTATCCAATAATGAAACTCTGCTCTCTGGAAAAATGGAGTTATTTCTTGGTAAGCATTTTGCATGCTCTAATGGTATCATACAGGCTTGCACTTGAGTGTGTATCCTGTTTTTTAAAGATGTGTGCTATCTACAGAGGCTTCCTGAGGATGTCTCTTGGGCTGTTTTCTGTTATCATTGCTCAACATTGACTGCTTTGCTGCAGTTTGTATTAAATTTAGTGTTAATATTTATTTCTGTGGCTAATGCTGTAATTTGTACATTACACTAATGCATAGTGAGCTGTGAAATGCAGTGTCTTTTTCATCAAATAAGGTCTCAGTGACACTGAATTTAATTGCCCTCAGAGGTTAACGTGATATTTTTGTTTCAGAAAACAAACCTTTCCTTAAATGGGGAAGCAAGTACGTTTTAACTGTGTTTTACTAGTAATAAATGTATTTTGGTAGGCTTGATATAAAAACTGTTGAATGGGACAGAGTATATGTAGTCTGTTCAGTGTCAGAGAATGCGATCTCCAGTATGTGGGGTATATCAGTGTATATATTGCTGTCACCAGTGAAGAGGGTATCCTCTTGGTTTAGAGCTTTTGGACTGAAAATTGGAGTACCCAAGTCTGTGCTATCATTGTTACAAATCCCAGTCACTTACAGAAAAGTTGATTGTTTTGTTTGCACATGATGCTGCCTTTTTGTTTTTTTCAGTAGATTTTTATTGATAGTTTTTGTTCTTACCAAAACTTCCACTTTCCGCATTTTGAATTTGTGTCTTTTAGTGTGGCATTGTAATAGGTAGAATAATTTAAGATTATTAAGATTATTTTTCTGAAGTGGGTGCTAAATAGGAATAAACAAAAGCTAATAAACTTGTTAGTTTAAGTAGACTTAATGGAATGTTTGTTTCAGTGAATTTCTGTCGTTGAGATGGACAAATGACAAAATATACAGGAAAGTTAGGCATAGATCCCCTTTATTCTTAGCACAGCTGCTTTTTGTATCTTTCCTAAGTCTACCTGCATTAACATTATTGGTGCTTATTACATATAAACAATCATTCATTGGCCACAGTTATAACCTTTTGTCTCTGTACAAATTCACCCATCTCATTATCCCTTACCTTGTAGTTTCCTGAGTTCTCTCAGCACCTGCCAGTTGTTTACAATTCTCTAGCTCTGAGTTGTATCTTGACAGGCACACAATCTCCCCAGGGTCTGCCTGAGGATCTGCAGACCCATCGCAGTTCCCCACAAATTTCTTGGTCAGGAAGGTCTCTGGGGAGTTTCATCCTTCATCAAAGTTGGTCTATCCAGGAAAGCAGAGCCCAGTTGTGACATGTGGTGGGAATAAACTCACTTGAATTTCAGCTGTGCTTTGCATACTGACAGGAGCGTATTTTATCCTAAGTACTTCATAATTTACAGTCTTGATTTTGTTTCGTTTCCAAAAGGAGTCTTCTGGGAGGCAAAGTGTGGTCCACTTTTTTGTGGACCATCTTTGAATGAGAGGTTTGTGTTCACAAGACTGCTCTGCTCTGGAATGGGATGACACACAATCTGGCCAACATAACTCAGCCTGCAGCAGTCTCCAGTGCCATATGTTGTACAGACATAACAGTGCTTTTTCTGGTTTAACTTGTTTCGATCAGGAGATGAGGAAGAGCGGTAAAGGAGAGCTATACTAGCAAGCACATGGCTTTGCCAGAGTAAACAATATCTGTGCTGGTGCTGTTTCTACTGGTAAAATGGTGTTTACTGGTTTAGTCTGTCTGATTTTTCTTTTGATAAAAGCTCTCAAAGCTCTTGCTTCTATTTTGTAGGGGGGAAAAAAAATGTGTCTGGTCAGATTTTATCGACAGCTCAGCTATTATTTTTTTTTAAACTAATCTGTGAAATGCTTTGTATTCTTGTATTTCTTCCAAATTGCATTTTTGTGACTCTTGCAAGAGCATGTGAAGTTCTAGAACTAAAAGGCACATGATCTGAAATGGTGGAGGATTTAAATTGTCTAAAACAGTGTATTTGAAAGCTGATGTTTTCTTGAGTGTAAAAATTAAAGTTTGAATTAAGCATAGTTAGTTGTTGGAGCTAATGAGTTAGGATAGTATATAACTCTGGAACATGCTGTGCCTTGGTGAAGGTGGTGAGAGCAGTGGTTGCCTTTGTTTGAAAAGTGCTCTGTTTCTGTTTAAAATAAGAGACTTGGGGAGGAGAGAAAAACTGAGGATACACATAGAGCCTCCACCTCTTAGGGTGGTTCCTCTGCTATGTTAAAACTACTGTTTGTTGAAAATAAGTAAACTGGGAGGTTGAACTTGTAACCATGTAATAACTGAAACAAAGCTTTGACTGAAATCTTTTGTTAGTTTCATAGGTCTATTCTATGAGAATAAACAAAGCCCTTACATTCTAAGGACACCCATTGTTACTCTTTTTCAGGTGGTATCATGGAAAACTTGACCGAACAATTGCAGAAGAACGTCTTCGACAAGCGGGAAAACCTGGAAGTTACCTTATTCGAGAGAGTGATCGGAGACCAGGTTCATTTGTGCTTTCATTCCTTAGTAAAACAAATGTCAATCATTTTAGGTGAGAATTAAATGTTTTATTTTGAATACTGTGATCCTTTTTTTTTGTTTGTTTCAGAACTCAATAAGGCACAAGCAGAACATGATCATTGTATTGTAATTCAATGTTTTTGAATCTTTATGCTTACATGGTACAGCTTTTTATTTGTTTGTTTTAAAATGTGCTTAAAAATTAGAAGATAAAGAACAAAAGTTTGAGGAAATCAACAATATCTCAATAGAGAAGCTAGTCTAAAGTGGCTTTGAACAGACTTAAAGCAACGTGCAGGTTTCATTAGTCAGTCAAGGTGATTGAGTCTCTTCCATAGTAGCCATTGTAGCTCAATGACATAGTTAAAGTACTAGCATGTCTGGTTCCTTCCTCAATTTTGAAGGGAAAAAACATGCAAACAAAAAAGAACCCACCCCTAAAAAAACCCCCAAAACCAGAGATTGTGTTTAATAATCAAAAGGTTGCTGGAAACAGCTTTCAGCATGTGTTAGAATTAGTTGTTCTTAATACAAGTGGCTTTTTATGCAGAGTTGTAACTAGGATTACTTTACCGTTGTCAAACAGTGTGCATTAGTAAGTTCAGCTATTATTTGGTGTAAAGGAGGTATATTCTGAAAAGAGCTTGAAGATTAGTGATTAGTCAGCAAGTAGAGCGCTGCAATGTAATGTTCCTCTTTACAATAAGAAGGCAAACGTTCCTTCAGCCATAAAAGAAGTATTTGTCAGTTGTCTTCATGATAACAAACAAGTCCAAAGCAAATACTTCTACTTCTGAAAGTGGGAATTAGCCAAAATGCTGGCTTATGAGACACTATGTGCATGGCTCCAAAGGTAGGGAGATTTACTTGCATCTACTGTGTGACGAAGTGTGATTCAGAGGTCCTGATGTACCATTGACATGAAGGCATAATTCTCTTTAAGTACAGGCAGTATGACACACAAATAGTACCTCAAGTTTGCATCTTGCTGTCTGAGCTATCAGTTTCAGCTTCTCAGCTGTACTGATACTCACTGGGCAAGTGCTTCCTGTGTAACAGTAGAAGAAAAGTAAACTGTGCCGATTCTTGCTTTCTAGCGGTGCTTTGGAGTCCTGGATTATTTATAAGACCTTCTCCTTTTGAAGTCAGTGTCAGGTGTTGATTCATGTGCACCATAAAAATGTTTCTGGCCTCTCAGGTAGAAAATAGTCTCATGATTTCTGATTCCTGAAAAAGTGTATTTTCAATCCTTAAAGAACCTTTCTTTTAATTCCTTTGGTGTCCCTTGAAAGTTGTATGCAGTCATCGATGTGCATGCAGCATATGATTGTGTCAAAAGCAAACATTTTTTCACTGAAGTGTTACCTTGTTTGGTGAGTCAGAGTGATATAATATATTTTGATTTGAGGGAAAATACTTATTTTTAGTATTTTCCTTTGGAGTTTTCTGTGATTACAGAAATCTTTTTGTATTTGCTAACTCAGGGTTCTGAAGAAAGGTTTCATGTAAGCTTGATGGCATAATAATCCAAAACACTAAATTTCATTTGGAACCTAATCCCTATTGAATAATTTGCCAAGCAGCCTTGGAGAAAATATGCTAAAATGTCTAGCCTGTGTCATTAGAGTTTCATTGTTTTCTGAGTCTCCTTGCAGTGATATGTGCTTTTAAACTTTAATCTCTGAAGATTCATCTTTGTATATATTTTATATCACTGTTTGGTAGAAATAATTTAGTTCAAAGTATGCATTAAAGAATCTCTGTTTTAAGAACAAACACCAACCTTAAAGAACAAAATAAGCAGTTCTGGAAGAACTCTTTGTTGTGTTAAACTACTGAAGATTGTGTAAGCTTTTTCCCATTAGTTATCAAATTTTTAAATTGAGTATAGGAAGATGCTTTGATTATTCCAAAGTAACTTCTTAACTTCTAGTGTGGATGCTAAGCTAACTATAACAAAGTGACTAATTTTTGAGGTGTTGATTTTCTGCATTATATCATCAAGTGTTACTATTGCTTGTTAAAATACTTGTTTAAATTTATGCCTGTGATCATAAAAACTGTATGTTCTGCAAGATACAAATAATAATACTGTTGTGTCTACCAGTGAAATACTTCTGATTTCCAGGACAGTGACACATTTTTTTCTTTTAGTTTCACTTAGTTCTGACAAATGTACTGTCTTTTTATGTGAATTAGCACTTTCTTTAGATAAGACTGGTGTATCATACAATATATAGATCTTTAATTTTGGATGAAACAGTCATTAGCTAAGGTTTAGTTAAGTGCTTATAGAGGGCCTGTTATACTTAATTTTGCTGAATGTAGGCACTGTTTTAAGAATTAAACATGATCCTAATCTCCTTTTCTTTAAAAAAAATGGATAGTAAAAATTTTCTAATGCGAAGCTTCTTTTTTATTAACAGGATTATTGCCATGTGTGGAGACTATTACATTGGTGGACGTCGTTTTGCTTCACTCTCAGACCTGATTGGTTATTACAGTCATGTGTCCTGTTTACTGAAAGGGGAAAAGCTGTTATTTCCAGTAGCACCTCCAGAGGCAAGTAGTAAAATTTTACAGTAAAATTCTGACGTGCAGCTTACTTATATGTTGATAACTTTAATCACTATTCATAGTTCTCTTTGTGAAAAACATTTTAGAAAGTTTTCTGTAGTTCTGCAAAGGCATATGTGGAAGTACAAGGAATATAAAAATGCGTATTTACTGGTATAAAGTAATGATTTAAAAAAGTGCTTTTTAATGAAAAAAACATAATGAGGAAGCTAGAGATGTTGCAGTTATCTCCAAGTATATTAACAGCCTTTTAAGTAGACAACATAACTTTCACTGATCTGTGGAATTTTGTGTATCAAACAATGGTTTCAAAATAGGCAGCCTGGAAATAACCAAGGTTTCTTTCACATGCCCGTCCTTAAAACAGTGTAAGTAATTAAAATGAAACAAACACTGCATAATGTCCCCCACAACAAATCCTAAAACTTAAGTAAAGATGTTTCTGAATGTTAAGCTTCTGAACATTTCTTCCACTCAGAAGTGGAAAAGAAAAAAAGTTTAAAATGAGAGGTCTCTTCGCTAAGTATTTGAGCTTGGAAAACTTAAAACTGGAAAGTGATGTTACCAGTCCTTTGCCTTAGAATAGCGTAATGCTGGGGAAAAAGATGCTACATACACTATAAAAAGGAAAAAGTACTATATTTGCTCTCTTCTCTTAAATTGTAGCCTGTGGAGGACAGAAGGAGAGTTCGAGCAATTCTACCTTACACCAAAGTGCCAGAAACTGATGAAATAAGGTATGTTTGAAAATTCTCAAGGGTATTTATAAATACTGAAGGTTTAGGTAGATGTTCATGTACAAATACTGTCCAGCTGCATCTTCAACACACATTTAAAGGATGATGTGTCTCTGCTCTTTTTTTTGGAAATAACAATAGGGCTTTTTATTCTTAGTATATTTGTTTGTATTAATTGTAAAGGAAGGTATGTTAGATTTATGGAAATAAAATTAGTAATGTCACAGTTTGGAAAAACCCTAGATTTTTACCAAAAGAATAAATTTTTGTGAAAGACTTCTGTGTGGAAATACCTTATGTGAGTGCGTGAAAGAAATCAGCTAGGCTTTTTTCCTGAACTGTGACAGAACTATTAGTAGATAAATAGTTTAAGGCAAACAATTCAGACCACTAGAAAGTGAAAGTGAACCTTGACTACTCATAAATTTAAGAATAGAAAAGAAGACTCTTTCAATAGATGAGCATTTTCTGTTTCCTTGGAACTGATACTACTTTTTTGAGATTAATTTGTTTTTTGCAGATGGAAAAGTAAGAGTATTTGAATGAGATTTGTAGTGATTTCTAATCTCACTAAGGAGGCAATCCTGGTTTCATAACCTGATGTAATACAGGAGCTGAACTGGGGACTTGCCTTGGGTTTGGGACTATTAGTCTAAAATGTAGCGAAAGGTATCCTCATTGGGTCGGAAATGTATTCTAACGCTTGCAGTCCAGTCCTGTCTGACCCTTTAAAGGATGATGTGAGGATATTGCTATTATGCTTTTTAAAAAGGTGATAAGATAGGGAAGGGTCTCTCTAATGGTATATTGTGTGAAAATAAAAAGAGAGGAGGGGCTCAGCCTGGACAAAAGGAGGTGCAGGTGTGCCTTATTGCTCCACAATTCCCTGAAAGAAGGGTGTAGCCAGGTGGAAGTCAGCCTCTTCTCCCAGGCAGCTAGTGACAGGATGACAGGACATAGTCTTAAACTATGCCAGGGGAGCTTTAGGTTCAACATTAGGAGGAATTTCTTCACAGAAAGGTTTATTAGACATTGGAATGGACTGCCCAAGGAATTGGTGGAATCACCATCCCTGGAGGTGGAAGCACTGGATGTAGTACTCAGTGCCGTGGTTTAGTTGACAAGCTGGTGTTCGGTCATGGGTTGGACTTGATGATCTCAGAGGTATTTTCCAACCCGGCTGATTCTGTGATTCTCAATGTTAATGCTTCTTATGCTTTTCTTGTAGCTAATTGTATGGCTTCTCCAGTAACTGTTCTGCGCTCTCTTTGTATGATTTGACTTCATATGTGAGAACATAAAGAACAGATATTCCACAGCTTCTGTTATGCAAGATTATTTTTCAATGAAAGGAATATTATTTTCTTATAGACTACATAGAGGGTTATTTTACTTGGGTTTAGTATTTGAGCTCTCTAGATAAAAACAATATTACTGTCTTTTAATATTGTGGCGTTATTTTTGTTTTATACATTCTTTGCATACTTTCAAGTTGATAGCACTGAAGTATATATTAGATACTAAACATAAATCAAAAGTATAAAAACTTACGTATAGTAACCTCTTAGTGAGGAGAAATACACATGATGTGCTTGGGGGTATCAGTTCATGCTTATTTTGTGGAAATTATATTCAATAATTAATTGTGTTCATCAAACTTCATATTATGATTGTATTTCTAACTCAAATCTTGCTGTAAACCTCTTCAGTTTCCTTAAAGGAGACATGTTTATTGTCCATAATGAATTGGAAGATGGCTGGATGTGGGTTACGAACCTACGGACAGATGAACAAGGTCTTATTGTAGAAGACCTGGTAGAAGAAGTGGTAAGTAATTTTTGTATTCAAATTTCTTAACTTACTGAGATTTTGTTGGTAAAATAATATTTGAATGAATGAAAACTAGTGACGTTTAATTGCGTGTTTTCTAATTATGTGCATTTCTAAACCCCATAATTTGATCTAGTAGTTCTTAAATATCACAACAAATCTTTAAGCCTTTTTCAGTATCAAAAATGCTTATTTATGTATTGTCCAAAGATAAGTAGAAATGAAGGGTACTGTAAATTTGCTAAGCACTTCTCTGAACTTAACTGTCCTCGTGAAGAATCTGCTACTCACTGTAATTGCATTTTTTTCTTACAATTACCATGAAATGTTCACAAACTCTACAAAATGTAATTTTGCATTGTGGTAGATCTTTCTACAAGGATGAAATTTCCGTTAAAAATTTATTGATGAGAAGAAAAAATATATTTTTATAATATTTTTGTGCACAATGCATGTGTTTTGCCATTAGCAGCTTACCTGAGGTGCTTCTCACAGACCTGTGTCAGGATGTGAATGGCTAAATTGAAGTGGCAGTATTTGGCTATTGATTTATAGATTTATAGGTCAGTGGCTATAATTTAAGATTAGGAAAGTTGAGATTTTTAGAAGGTTACTGCCTCTAAAGAAGGACTTGAAACATGATAGAAACAATTTTCAAAAATAACATATTTTGGCTGAATTTCCACATAATGAATGAAGAGAAAAACTTTTCATAAAACTGCAGTAAGCCCTTTAGTTCAAAAATGCCTCAGACTTCTAAATGTTGGGTTTTTTTCTACAGAAAGTCTTAACTTATGACGTTTATTTTTTGAATTGAGCTGTACTCATGTTGTCATGCACTTAATATGTTAATTTTCTCATAGGGAAGAGAAGAAGATCCCCATGAAGGCAAAATGTAAGGATTTTTGTTTTGTTATTAAAAGCAATCATAATTGTTCGTAAACTTCCAACTACGAGATTCCCAAGCTTTTGCGAAAGTGACCCAAGAGATTTATTTTTTTCATCTCAAGACTTTTTTATATACTAGCTGCTGAAGATGCACAGATAATTAACATGAAAGAGTCCTGTGATAGGTGTGCCTACTGCTAATGGATATTGCAGTGTTAAAATCTTAGATAAGGCTATGTATGATCACTTTCAGCCAAAATATGCACAATGGAGTATTTCTTGAACACAAGTTGCCTGAGAGATAACAACTCTAGATATGGAGAGCGAGCTAAGGACTGTTAGAAAAGTGCCTCTTAGCCTTGTGGATGGTACTGTTGGTCTGCTGGAGGATAGGAGGGCTCTGCAGAGGGATCTGGACAGTTTGGATGGATGGGCTGAGGCCAAAGGTATGAGATTCCAGAAGGTGAAGTGATGGTTCCTGTTCTTGGGTCACAAAAATGCCCAGCAGCACTATGGTTTGGGGAAAGAGCAGCTGGAAAGTTGGCCGGTGGAAGAGGACCTGAGGGTGCTGGTTGGCAATAAGTGACCATAAGCCAGCATGTGCCCAGGTGGCCAAGAAGGTCAGTGACATCCTGGTTTTGATCAGTGGTAGTGTGGCCAGCGGGACCAGGGCATTGATTACTCCTCTGTACTGGGCACTGGTTAAACCACACCTCAAATCCTGGGTTCAGTTTTTGGCCTCTTATGGCAGGAAAGGCATTGAGGTGCTGGAGCAAGTCCAGACAAGGGCAGTGAAGCTGGTGAAGGGTCTGGAGCACAAGTGTGATAAGGAACAGCTGAGGGACAGCCGAGGGCCTCAGCCTGGAGAAGAGGAAGCTTGGAGGGTGGATCTTATCACTCTACAATTACCTGAAAGGTGGTTGTAGCCAGGTGGGTATCTGTCTCTTCTCCCAGCTAACAAGAGATAGGACAAGAGGAAACGGCCTCACGTTGCACCAGGGGAGGATTAGATTGGGTATCACGGAAAATGTCTTCACTGAAAAGGCTGTCAAGCCCTGGAACAGGCTGCCCAGGGCAGTGGTGGAATCACCATCCCTGGAGGGAGGTAAAATATGTGTAGATGTGGGGACATGGTGTAGTAATGGACTATGCAGTGCTGGATTATGGGTTAGGCTTGATGATCTGGAAGGTCTTTCCCAATTTAAAGGATTCTATGATCATACACAGTGAAGATGAGTGACAAAAAATTTCCAGTGGTTTGATTATTTAATCTGATGTCCTCATTTGTTTGTCATATTTGCATTTGCTACTTTCTTGCTGTTGCCTGCTTTTTAGTCTCCAAGAGGCTGGTGACTGCAGGAGGCATTTCACTGGTGTGTTTGTTGTGTACTGAGTTCTGCTAGTAAGTTTGGCAGTATGAGTCCCTTCTAACGTGGAATTTTTTATTTATTTGTATCCAAAGTAGCTTGTAGCAGATGTCTGGAGCTTTGATACTATCTTTCAGCATTCTTTGCCTTTCAGAGGAATAAAGAGGAGATTGCTTTGAGCACACCCTCTAAAGATAGTTACATAAAGAAGGTTACAAGTTGGGTGCTTTTCTGATACATAAAGAAGCCATATTTTTAGCTTTCATTTGAATACAGAATAATAATTTGTAGCATGTAGCCGTTGTAGCAACTGAATAGTGGTGACAGGCTGAGACTAGGCAGACACTGCTGAACTTTTATAGGATATTGCTCTGACACAGGACTCTGGGAAGGTACAAGGTGTGAGATGAAAGTAGTTTGTATGCATTAACCTAACAAAGCTAGGGGTTTTTTCCACAGCTCTGCCAAATTTGAGGTTTTCTTTACAGTGCTTAACTTCCTTGGATTCTTCTTTTAACTTCTTTGGATTTCATGATTCAATTGCTCTATGATACTGACCAGATAATGCCTATCAAATTATCTACTCTTTAGACAATTTATTTTAATCTCTGAACACAGTTGGATTTGAATATCAGCTCTACATGTTGGATATTTTTATTGAAATTATTTTATTTATGTATCTGTTAATGTTACTTTTTTCATGCCGTTGGTAGAACAGAGTCATTAAGTAGCATAATCATTATCTCATCTATATGTATTAGGTTTTTTTAAATAAAGGTCGATTAATAGGTCCAGAACCTTGGATGTAACCACAACCAAGAAAGAGAGCTGGTAGTCTTACTTTCTAATTTTTCTCTTCATCTTTGTTAAGATGGTTCCACGGGAAGATCTCCAAACAAGAGGCTTACAATTTGCTGATGACAGGTACGTGTATTTCTGATCAAAGTACAGTGATAGTGAAATGGCACAAAGCAATCCTATTAATATTAGTGTGGCAGATTTTCCTTTTATGTCTGACCATACATGAGTGTCTTAGACTCTCCAGACCCTGTGGTTGTTACCTCAGTAGAATACTACTTTGGAGGAAAACTGTTGTGGCTACGAGTACTGAGTATGTTCTCAAGTATGGTTAATTTAATAATTTTAAAATTAATACATGTGTAATCAGTTATTCCACCTCTTCAAAATGCTGTGGAAACTATACTTTTATTTACTGAAAGGAAAATATATAATACACATATGTTACGCTTTCTTAAAATAAGTATTTCTTTAAACAAAAGCATCAGTATTCCAAACTCATATTATTTAATAGTGTACTTATTTTTTTTTTGAAAATGTTATCAGACTTTTTTTAAGTACTTTTTTAAAGAAGCGGGAAAAATACGAATATATTACAAGCTACAACTGAACCACTTTTAATTAAATTTGGTGGTCTGGAACTAGTTCACCTAGTTGGAGATCACTTCTGGAATGTACCTTATAGGCTTTGTATTTCTTCAAGTGTGCAATTCTTCCTAATTTATGTGGAAATAGATTTAATGCAGGTTTATGTATAATGCTAAGAAAATTAACATTATTATGATATCTTTTCAGTTGGTCAGGTGTGCAGTTTTCTTGTGAGGCCTTCAGATAATACACCTGGTGATTATTCACTTTATTTTCGGACCAGTGAAAATATTCAGCGTTTTAAAATATGTCCAACATCAAACAATCAGTTTATGATGGGAGGCAGATACTATAATAGGTGAGTTTTGGTGGCAAAAGGAACTGTGTGTATTTTATAGTTGTATAACTTGCTCCTGAGAATTATTTAATGGTATGATTTTAAGCCTCTAGTTTTTGTTATACTAACCATTTTCTCTAACTTCTTTAGTGGTTACTTGTAACTGAGCAAATTCTTACAGCTTAAAGAACCTAACTGTAACTTTTTTCCACTTGAAGTATTAGTCCTTCTGCAAACCAGTTGATTCACACTGTAAATTGTGTATAGAAAGGGTCATGTAGATACATAAAACGTAAATCTGTAATTAAGAGAATACTCTGTCGGAAGTAAAACTCTGTGTTCTTGTCTCTTTGAAAATGGAAAATAAGTATGTTACTTTTATCTGAGACAGTAGTTTTCAAATTATAGAAATGGGTGTCTAAAAGAAAGGGGGAAAATCCTCTTCATTGCTGAAAAAAAATCATTAAATTGCATTGTAATATGTGTGTGATACCTGGAACAGAGATCCAGATCAGTTCATTTAGAGAGAGCAAACCTGAGGTGCATTTGTTTTGCCATTGGTGCAAAAAGACAGTAATATGTATAAAAAGAAAGAAAAATACTGAGATGTTTCCCCTTTTGTGGGAGATGCTATCAGTACACCTCCATCCTTGGTAGTCTTGTTTTTAGAGTTGCTGTAGATGGAAGACTTCTTAGTCGTGAAAACTTGTCTTCCCCTTTTAATGGAGGTGGTTGCCTGTTTCAAAAAGCCAGTGCTTTTCCAGTCTTGCTCATGTAGACCTAGGGCATTCTTCATCCCAGTAGAGAATTTATCTCATTTCCAGCTTGGCTTCTGAGTGGGTAAAAATCCAGGAGCTGGTGTGTGTGAGAAAATGTTGAGATCTCCTCACTAAGAAGTTCAGTGAACTTTGTCATAGGACTTCACGTGGTTGATGGTTTGAGTGTAAACAATTGGACCCTAGTGAACCTTATCCTGTGCCACACCCAGGCTGCTTGAATACCTTCTTCGTTAAGCAGTCTGGCCTCCAGACACCCTCACTGAAAACCAAGCTAGTTGCAGTGTCAGCCTTTCCTTGAAGGTAAATGCTCTTTTGCACATTCTCTAGTTACGTGGCTTGTTAGGAGGATGATAGGCCAGGAGCCTATCACCCTAGCTGATGTCAAATTAATCAGAAAATTAGTGGTACTCTTATTAAAGTCTCAAATGGTTTTGTAGCATTTAAATAGCGTAACTTCAGAAAGTTTCTACATGAAGTTACTACAATTACTTTGTAATACCGTCCTGGATTTCTTTGAGGTGTGGATTACATTTATCTGAAGGAGATTTGATGGTGTTGAACAGAAAACAAAATTGTATAGTTCAGTAGCAATGAGTTATGACAAAATGCTTTAAGAATTATTTTTTTTTATTTTGCTAGCTAGTTTCCAGAGATCTTCCTCAGTGTGAAAGAGAATCTTCTTCGTTTTTGTTGAATGTTTTGGAAATTACTACTATAATCACATTCAGTCCAACTTAGTATATGTAGCAGATTAATAAGTTTGCTGGAAGTTAAACATGTAATGAAGAATGCAGTACAAAATAAGGCCCCAAAATGAAAATGCTAACTGCTCAGATTCTGTAATGTAAGACCTATGCAGATGGCATGAAATTAAGGAATGGGAAAGAGTGAATAACTTTGTGGGCTTTTTAATTTGTGTATTAGTTCAATAATGTGAATGCTGTAAACAGGAATTATTTTAACATGGGGAGACTAATGTGGTTTTGATGTATGGACTAATCAGAAGAGGCTGAAAAAAACAACAAATAGGGCATCAAATCCAGAACAATAAACAAAGCACGAATTTATGCAAGGTAATGAAACTACAGGCATTTCTTGGTGCAGAGAGTTCATGGTGGATTCTGTAAAAAGGTAATGTTTGTCTTCAAGGTGAAAATTTTGGTTCTGAGAAGTGCTGCTTCTTGGTTACATGCACCCATTTGACAGTGCCCATTAACTATAAGCTTTTTTATATTAAGCTGTTTCCATAAATGCTCTCAAGGTATCTCCTTTGAAATCTGATTAGATCTTTACAAAATCATCCTTGATAATATTTTTCATATTCCTTACAGTTTTGGTGATTGTAATTGGGACAAAAGATAAAATGAGAACAATCTGCTCTTTATTTGCAGAGCATTGATTACAGTTATAGGATCAGCAAATGGCTGGCCAAGATTTTCCATACAAAAGTAAAAAGCTGAAGTATTGTAAGGAAACACAAAACAGAAGTTTGTTTTATTTATTGGATATTTTGTATATCTAGATGTGGGACTGGAATCTCCATAACTTATACAAGTAACAGTATGTCTGCTTGTATTCCAGAAGAATTTATCTTGGGTGATCATGGGGAAAGAGATCCTGGGTCCATCTCAGGAATCTGATATTCTGTGCTGCGTAGGCAGACTTGATTTTTTTTCCACTAACCTGTTCCTTTTGTGTGTACTCCCACCATTCTGTATGTACATATGCTTTATAGGAGATACGCATTTATTAGTGTTTCAATTCTGATTTGAGAACATGTGGTAGGAAAAGCATACCAGGCCCTTTTTCTGTCCTTTCCTCTATCTGACTCCTTTGAAAATTCAGCTTATGTAACAGGTGGTGTTCAGAAAAACCTATAACTTCAGAAGTGATTGTTTCTAGAGATTCTGTGTCAAAGGAAAAGTTAAGAAACATTGACGCAGTAGTTTATAGAGTGAACAAGCTTTTGAGTTACCTTGAATTTTGAGAGACAGCTCAATTTGGAAATTTAATAGGCAACTTGGAAGACAGTCTACCAGTTGAATCAAGATTAATTGTATTGATGAACTGAATTATATGAGTTTAACATTCTTTGTGATTTAACAGTGTATAGAATCGGTGTCACCTAGTTCTGCTTTCTATAGTCTTTGTTATTTGAAATGTCAGCTATTGTAATAACTTTCCAATCAAAGTATTAAAATATTTAAAAAAATTATACTTTTCATGATGGTGAGATACCATTGAAATCATCCAGGTAACTGAGACTTGGGGAATACAACGAGCCCTATGCTGAGCATTCTAAAATTACTAAAGTAACTGTGTTGTAGTGTTGAGATCCATTTCTATTTCTGTTTATCAAACCAAGACTAGCAGTATTTTTTTTTTTAATCTGTAGTTATTTATGCCTTCCTTTATGCAGTTTGTGTCAGTAGGATTTCTGAAGATTTCTGAAGAACGCTATGATTCATTTTCCTGTCCCCTATAGATAAATTTTATGGTCAGTGTAATTTTGTGCTTAATGTTTCACATGTTAGATAACTGATCACTTGATCACATTCTGTAGTGTACATGTCTGGAGATACCTGGTGCCTTTGTGTTGTAGTGTTCAGGCATCTGAGCTGTTGTGGTAAGGCAACATACAGGTGACCATCTGAACTGAGTGGGATCAGAGACTGCAGAGCCAAGTGTTTAGTGGCTCCATCATGGCATGGAGTTCTAGTCTATATGGTACTCTTAACTACAAAAGGAGTTTTTAAATACAACTGAGTTTATTCTTCAGCCCGTATTACAAAGTTGGAAGAAATTAGGGACCTGCTCCTTACATTGATGACCTCCTGCTGGCATTTTTAATCAAGGAAGGAGAGGATGCATTGACAGTAAAGGTATCCCAGATTCAATGAGTGGGTAAAATTAGGCAATGCTGCTTTATTGATTACAGAAGGTTGGCAGTAACTATTCAACCTGTTAAAAATAATGACCAAGTCATTCTTTTCCGTAGTGTAACACAGAAATTCAAATTCTTATGCAGAAAACAGCATATGAATCTCAGGTATAGTTGAAATTAATTATTTGATTTCACTGAAACTGAAAGAGAAATTCATGTCATTCCATGTACTTAAAGACTAAAAATGCTTGTGGGGAGATTGCTATATCATACTTGCACTAGTTCATAGCTTTGGAATGAGAGGGGCAGAAAAGTGAACTAAGAACCTTTGATAGAGCTTTATTAGAAGTTTTTGAGATTATTTTTACAGTATCAGCTTTTGTTCCTGTGCTGAACAGATGCCTTGTTCATTATCTTTGCACACGGAGCTAAGTATGCTTGAACTGAGAAGACACAGTCAGTAATTTTTATCTATTTAATAACTTAGATTTTTTTGATTGATATTTTGCATACAAATTATTAATTTCTATTTACGTCCATGTTGCTGTTCCTTATTACAGTATAAATTTCAGTAACTATAAAGACAAGAGCAACTCAAATGCCTTGAATTTCAGTCTGTATCTGTGACACCTTCTTTGCCAAGCCTTCCAAGTGCAGTTGTAATCTGAGTCTGGTGATTGGAATGACTTCTTCCCTGGAGAGGAGTGCTACTGACTATTTAATTTAGCAGGGTAGCTCAGTGATTTCCAAGTATGATCTTCTGTTTTCTGTTCCTGTCCTCCTAGAAGGAGATTGCACTTCACTTGGAATATCTTCCATTCTCTTTCCTTAGTTACTCCAGGGCTTGGAAAATTACTGCCTATGTAATAGCAATTTTGACCTTGTTTGGAAAGTGGGTAATGCACGTGTGCTGCTTGAATGTGGAAAGTGCGGTGGCCTCGGTTGGCATTTTAAGCCACTCATTAAAATACTTCTCAGAGTTTAGAATTAGTACATTCTGAATACAGTTTTGTGAACTTTCTTGACTTCAGTATGTTAGCAAATTCTCATTGCTACAAATAAGATTATGGTGATTAACACTTGATTTTATTAAAACTTCGTGAGAAAGTTTTCTGTGGCTGTATGGAAAAGCAGATTCTCAAGCAGAGGAAAAATCCATATGTTTAACATTTCAATTTTCTTTTTCTCATTGGAACAGTATTGCTGACATCATTGAGCACTATAGAAAAGAACAGATTGTTGAAGGATATTACCTAAAAGATCCTGTTCCAACGCAGGTAAGATTTTGTCTTTGAGTGTTTAACATTGAAGTCACAGATTGACCCATTATTAAACCAGGTTATGAAATGCATTACAGCAGAGATACCAGTGGTAGTTAAACAGCATCATCTTCAGTTTTAATGTTTTCAGCTGGTCTGTTTCTTTTTGTTTTATCCTCGAATGCATTCGCTTACCAAAGGTTGGCTTGTAGTCAACAGAAAATACGGTAAGCTCACTCTGCCTTGTGAGATGTTCAGCCTCTGCTCGGTGCCCCTTGCTCTGGTTCCTGGCTGAACTGTGCTGTGACTTAGTCCCATACTGGGGACTAAGGGAAACCAGTCTGCCCTCATCTCTTCTGTGTCTGGAGTTTTTCTCCTGTCAGAGGAAACTTGTACACATGGAAAAGCTTCAGGGATGATTTCAGGGCTGGGATTGCAGCACTTGTTCTGGAGTGCACTTGCCCCATTGCAGAAGTTGATTCTAAGAGACCACCAATAAAATGCACACCATGTTGTGTAGCTTTTCATGAGCTGTAACATTTGCACGCATATGTTAGTCCTTTTTTGTTCGCAGGCTTTCCTGTTTCAGTGGTCAGAAATTTTCCTTCCTGTCCTCCCTAAATAGAGTTACAGTCAATTCATATCCCTTCAAGAAATCTTTCATATCAGTATGGGAACATTTTCTCTGTTCACCAAACAAAGCACACCAAAGCTGGTACTTCACAGTGTTCTCCCAGCTGCCCTGAAGCCACCAATTTCAGTGTGAACTCATCTGTCTTCAACACGTGTGAACCAGAATAATTTGGAGTACCATATCAAGGGTAATTCCTTTTCTGGAAAGCACTTAACAAATATCCTAGAATCCATGTCATTTTCCATGGTGGATTGATCCTAGTGAGCAGCTAAGGACTCATACCTGTGTTTGCTCACTCCCTGTTCCTGCTGGATGGGAGCAAAAGCAAAAGAACCTGTGGGTTGAGACAAATACAGCTTAATAAGCAAAGGAAGGGGTGGTGGGTATGATGCAAAGGCCATCATTCACCACCTTCCCACCAGCAGACTGGTGCCCAACCAGTCTCTGAGCAGTGGTCACTCAGACACCTCCCCACACACACATGCGGTTTTATTGCTGATCATGATGTTCTGTGACAGGGAATATCCTTCTGATCAGTTGTCATCAGCTGTCCTGGCTGTCTGCTCCCAGCATCTTTTCCGCCCAAGCCACCTTGCTGAGGTGGGAGCAGAGAGGGAAAAGGAGAAGGTCTTCAGGCTGTGCAGGCACTGATCAATAAGAACCAAACAGTGGTGTGTTACCAACACTGTTCCATGGCAAAAGTGAAACACAGCACCGAAGGGGCTGCCATGACAAAAGTTAAGCCCACCCAAGTCAGACCCATAATATTGGCATAGACACTTTGTATCATAGCCCAGTCGTCCAGGGAACGACACAGCTGTTAAAGTGTCACCTTTTCTGTTTTCTAGTGTAAGTATCAACAGGTGTAACTTGCATGTTGCACTAGTAGATGTACACTTTGCTATTCCAGTCTTTCCTAGAGTGCTAATTGTGTTGTGTTGTCAGTGCATCCCCCTTGTTTGCTGCTGTTAAACTGCACTGGGTAATGTGCTTGGGACAGAAGGCAAATATGAATTTCAAGACTGCTCCTTGGAAAACTTCACTAGAAACTTCCCTCATGCTCTATCATTCCTCTTGGATCATGACAGTAACTCATCAATTTAGCTTTCTGCATATGCAATTTAGGTTCCTATATTAATAAACTTTGCATTGACTAATTTTGCATGTGAGAGTAATTCAGATCCTTTTAAACTAGTTAGGTACACTTGTGACTTGGTTTAAAAATTTAGTGGTCACTGAGGCAGTTAATGTTCAGCTTTGTGTTATCTCCCTTCCACGTGCCACCATGCTCTGTTTTTGAGGGGGGGAAAAAAATTCTGAAGCTTTGTGTCCTTTTAGGGTCGGTCTGATTGACTTCCCATGTCTAATATGAAATTTGCTTAAAAATATTTGTTGCTTGGTTTGTTGTTTTGTGCACTGCTCCTTGTATAGTTATGTTATGGGCATTATCTTGAGCTCATAACATTTGGATGTTGCTTTCATTTTAGGTCCTGTAATTCCTGTTAGTACTACTATTATTTTTCATCTTGCTTTTGTTGTTTTGTTTAAAATCATAGTTTTTGTAGATATCTGGGCAGTAAGAAAAGTAGAATATATATATGTAAAAATCAGTTCATATGTCTTTTTTCATCTCAGTGCTGTTCTCACTGCTTGACAGTCTATCTTTTCATGTTTTCTTATGGATAAAGAACTTTTGCTGATCAGCTTACTCGATAAGGTCAGACTTGGCTTTGGTTTTGGTCATTGCTTATTACTTGCATTTCCAGATCCTACGATTTTCTGTGTGAATTTATCATTTCTGTTTCCGCTTTCTTCTCTTGTCTTGCCTTCTACTCATTTAGGACATGTGCGTTCTAATGAGATTAATGAAGGACTGTGCCACTTGGAGTGAGTTGGTTTTAGTTGTGATTTGCACCATTTTTGTTGTTTCAGAGTTTCTACGTGGTTACTTGGCCCATGAGCTTTAGTAGAAGACAGTTAGAAGCTAGCTAAATCTTTAAAGAATTGCATGGATTTAACAGAAGTCACAGTGAAAGACCCAGCTTTTTCTTTGTTAATTCTGTTAATATGGAAATAGGTTATATTACATTTCTAGCAAGTATATTGTATGAAAAATTATATTGTTTTATTAAAATACATGAGAGAACAATAGTAGTGAATTGGTAACATTCAGTAAGATGATCCTGGTTGCAACTTAATAGTCTGCATTTTTTTAATGGTAATTTCTGAACTTAAAGTGTGTTTTTCTTACTTGTTCCCCAGCACCAAGAACAAGTGCTTAATGATACAGTGGATGGAAGAGAAATCTACAATACAATTCGGCGGAAAACAAAGGATGCTTTTTATAAGAATATTGTCAAAAAAGGTTATCTTTTGAAAAAAAGTGAGTTATGTTTGCTTCTATTATTTTTGTCTTAAAAAAAAAAAAAAAAAAAAAAAAAAAGGAAGAAAAACAAAAACCTGCTGGTANAAATGGGAAGGAACCCATAAGGATCATACTCCTTGTAAGTCTACCAGAAGTGAATCCACATGACTACGAGCATTGTCCAGATGCTCCTTAAACCGAGACAGGCTTATTGCTGTGAGCATTTCCCTGGAAAGCCTGCTCCGAGGACAAGCCACCTTCTTAGTAAAGAAATTTTTCCTAAGGTCCAGCCTGAACTTACCCTGCTGCAGCTTCAGTCCATTTTCTTGTGCCCTACTGTTGGTCACCAGAGGGTGTAGATCAGCACCTCCAAGCTGAACATGCAGATCTAGCAATATTAGTATAGTAGTGGCACTAGAAAGAGCAAAACTGAAGTGGGTAAAAGGTTCTAGAAAGCATATGAGGAGAATGAAAGATACCTGTCCTTAAGTAGTATTTGAATAGAACAACATGGTACCTGAAATTTACATGCAGTGTGAAAATGTTGGTTGGCAGCTGTTCTGAAAAAAAATCAAAGCACAGCACGAAAACTAGGCATCCTTGTCATGGTACCATTCAAACTCATTACATGAGGTATATTTTCATAAAGTGTTTGTCTTTATATGGAACTCATTAAATTCTAGCTGGTAGAGCAGGTTTGAGAGTGTGTGAATCTATACATTAACTGCAGAGCACAACTGGTTTAATCTTGTTATTCCAAGTTAGGCCATATGTTTTATGTCTTGAATTTAAAATGTAGAGTCTGCCATAAAAGGGATATAGTGACTTTTTAAGGCTTTAACACTGACAGCTTCAACATAACATAAATACATTAAAAGCTGATAGTTTGAGTCATCTCAGTATAACCTTAAAGAATTGCCATTGGAAGCTCTGAGGAAGCTAGTCCCCTACCAAGTGTTTTATTTCTGCTTTTCAAAAAAAGTCAACATTACCGGAGGCAGAAAAATTATCAATAACAGAATTGCCACAAGTCACAAGAAGGGTAAGTTGCAGAGAATGATCTGGTAGCAACCAAATGTGAGAAAGAAGGTATGATTTTACAAATAGCCAAATATAAAAGGCACATTAAAAAACCCCAAACCATCCCAAACTATACCCTTTGT
>VXBX01009456.1:35458-60276 GCA_013400415.1 Scytalopus superciliaris
TACTGAGTACTTGTAGAGATACGCACAAAGTACTTACGGAATAAATGCAATAAAATCAGTCTTTCATCTAGGTGTCATAGTATACTAAATGGATGTTACATTTATTTTTTGAAAATTGTGTTTGTACTTGTTTATTGAGGCCTTAGTAGATTTATGATGATGAAAGTATATAAAAAAGGCTGGAAGTTTTTTCTAAATGGTAATTAATTGATTAGTTGCAGAAAGTTCCCAATCTATTGTCATTCAGAGAAATCTTCTCTGAAGCAAATGGAACCAGCCAAAGTCTTAGATGTGGTTCTGTTTGGGGCTTGATTCTGATTTGTATACAATATAGTCTCATTTCTGTTCTTCAGCCATACCCTTTTAATATACTGTAGTGCAATCTGTTAAACATTGGTCAGAGTTTAGAAGTTACTTTCTCATGTCGAGGCTGTTTCTTAATAAAAGTGTAATAAATGGGATGCACACTGTCATTTGCAGTCTGTGTAGCTACAGTGATAACAGTAGCAGGAACTCAAAGTTCAGGCAGTTTATATGCACTTGCTTAATCCTGTTGAGATTACTGAAAATGTCTAAGGAGCCTTTTGCAAGTCTACCTGCATCTGCGGAAAAGATCTACCTTTTGCCATGTGTTGTGTAAAATTGAGTATGTGTACTGATACTGTAACTCATGTGATTGATTACCTGTACATTGTCTTTCTGTTTGGAATTTGACAAAAACTTTACTGCCCTCTTCTGTTTTCTTCATTCACAAAATTTATGTGTTCTTTTAAACAGTATTGTAACTTTTTGCTTGTGTCCTGTACAGGTAAAGGAAAAAGATGGAAAAACTTGTATTTTATATTAGAGGGAAATGATGCCCAGCTTATTTATTTTGAAAGTGAAAAACGAGCCACAAAACCCAAAGGACTAATAGACCTTAGCGTGTGTTCCGTCTATGGAGTACATGACAGTTTGTTTGGCAGGTAGGACCCTTATTTTTTTAATCTTCTTGAACTAAGAGTCAACAAGATAAAGAATTTTGTCAGTTCAAAAAGTTCTGCGTTCTTTTGATAGGTATTTGAAAGCTAACTTGGTTAGATGAAGTCTGTAAGTGCTTTTCTATTGAAGAACAAGTACTTTTGTTACATTTGACCAACTTAGTAGTAAACTAGTTCATATAAGTAAACATCCTCAGAAAACTTACTTTGCATAATTACTATATTCAGACATAGATTTGGTGTGAAAATTATTTACTGCAATACTTTGATATTCAAAATACGCTACCCCCAAGGGTTGTGATTATCAGCAGGGAAGCTGAGAATCAAAAGTCTTTCAGATATCATTAGTAACTAGTAAGAAAGAGTTTATGTATTTGTTCATTGGTAGTTACAAAAGGAACTTCACTGACCTGTATTGTAATGTTTTATAGAAGAAATAAGAACATTTACTTATATAGTAAATGATAGAAATTAGAAATTCTGGTTATCCTAAGGATCTTAGTACTTATTAAAAATCATACATAGTCAGCTTCTGGTTAGTTTTGTGAAAAAAACGTCAAGATATGCTTAAAATTAGTGGAATTTTTTAAACTACAAAGACTGGTGTTTTGTTTTATCGGTTTGGATTCTTTTAAAATCTTTTCAACAATTTTGAAAAAAACCCCAACCATCTAACTACTGGAATGAGGAGCATATATATAGATAAAGAGTACCTGAAAAATGACTGATACGTTCCTTATGTAGGTTGATGACTATGCAGGAAATGTCAGTGTATTTTGTAATAAAAGAACATTTGGGTTATGTTTCTTAAACAGCTTTTAAAAACCCTTGTGTTGTGGGTTAGACTGTAGTCGGGCACTAGGTAGTACTGCAGGTGTGTAGGAAGAGATCTGTGGTTGCAGCAGCTTAGGAAGCTGTTAATGAGGAACTGCAGATGAGACAAAGTTCTTCCCTGCACTTTGGGTAGCTGGTGAAAAACTGCCTTTGCCCTTTCCTCAAAAGTACAATGAAGTCTGTATTTCTGCAACATTTAAGGTGGTAGAGATTTTTGTCACATACACTTGATGTTTGATGTGTGATCCAGTACACATTTCATGGGTCTTGAGAGCTATGGAACACATTCACATATGGGATTTCCTTGGTTAATACTGTTTCCTGAAAGAAGAAGTCCTTAACGTATGATTAACTGCTTGTGAACTCATGCTAAACCTCTTCTGCTTTTAAATGCTCTAGTAATAGTCCATGTTGACAAGTCTTATCAGATGGCTGGGTTTTTTTGCCTTGACTATAAGTCAGCCTACATGCCTGTTTAGTACAGACCATTCTAAAAATTTATCACTGTTCTGAAGGGAGCTGCTTGTACTGAAGTGTGATTTTCTTAAAATGACATAATACATTCAAAACCAAAATGCAGTTTTGAAGGATATGAGAAATCTTTTCCTTGGAGTTCTTCCTCTTTCCATGTGTGATGATGATATGTAGATGAATAAAAATTGATGAAATATTCAATGTTCCTTACAGGCAAATAGCATAAATTTGTTAGTTATTTCAGTGTAAACTTTGTTTTAGCACAGATCAAATGAATGTGTCCGTTAACATGTGAAGACTAACAAAACTTATGTTTTTGTTTTGTTTATTTTTAAGGCCAAACTGTTTTCAGATAGTAGTTCAGCACTTTAGTGAAGAGCATTACATCTTCTACTTTGCAGGCGAAACTCCAGAACAAGCACAGGTAAGAGCTCTTGTTGCTACGATTAAAGAACTAACTTTTTGTCTTGTTTTGTTTAATGATGTTGCCCTTCTGAAGCAGGAAGCAAGTGTATCACAAATAGTGGTTATATTAGCAGGTGGTAAAATGGAATAGTAGCAGATCTGCAAGGGGAGGTGTTGGTGCTGAGAATCCAACATCTACATTACCTGCTCTTTCAAGTTTTTAGTTTGGACAAATTCCAGTCAGGTTCCATGGCCTGAACGTCCATTATTTTGCATTCTGTTTCTGCAGAGCATGTACATTTTTTGACATAGTTCAGTGCAGAACAAAAAATTTACTCTCCAGGACTTTTCCACATTATAAAGTGCAGCGTAGCAAGTGACAGTTTTACTTCAGAGTGAAATAAAATGCTAATGAACATATGTGTGTCCATTGACCAAAGTATATTGAACAGCTGTTTGCAGCTATTTGTGCTATTCATGAATTGGTAGTTGCTCACAGTCTTTGGCCTTGATGGTACAGAAAATATAAGGTTTTCTGATTTTTTTATGGTATCCCTTAGTTACTTGCTGTTCACTGATTAAGAGTTGTGGGATAGGAGCCTACTTCTCTGAAAATCATTCACCAGTACGAAAGGATATCTAAAATTACGTTCCTGTTCATTAAGTTTTAAGCTCTGAAAGTCCTAAGATCTCTTGCATCAGAAGTCAACCTTTGCATTTGATTCTACTTGAATGGAATTAAAAGTGTTTAGAGCAGTCATAATAAACTGCTGTTCACCAGAGCATGAAGGCTATATAAATACATATATAAAAATANTGCTGTATAGTAATTGAGAATATATAAATTAATTTCCATGCCCCTTACTGTGCATTAATTTTGTCACATCTATAAAATCTTTCGTATTCTAAAAAGTGTAAGACTTAAGAATGTGTAGAAGACAGAATATCCTGTCCTGTTTCCTGAATATTTGGTATAATCTGCTTTTGGTTTTGATCTTAACAGGCTGTTTCACTGCATTTATACAGAATGCAGTTGTTTCAGGTTTCATTATAATATGGCCTTGGTCCAGAAAAGTTTAGATACTTCTCTTTCAAGAACACTCAGCTTTCTTTACTCTGTAACGTTTCATAGAAGAATAGAAACTTTGTGGTGTGTAGCTGAAAGCTTTTCCTACTGTGAAAGGGTTTGAAAGCTGAAGCCCAACTCACAAAGTGGTCTAGCTGAGAACAGCTGTGGTACAGATTGCTGTATTTTTAAAATGTGAAAGATACTATGAAGGGTAAGATTGAAGCAGTGTTGGAGTTTTAGTGACATTGTTAAATTGTACTTTTGAGTGGCAGATCTTGGAGACTTAAGAAAGCTCTTGGTCAAAACCAGAATTTTGTGCTTCACAAGAGATACACAGAATTTCGTGATTGGGGAACAAAAACTAGAGAATGAGGCTATAAGGTGTCTTCCACCTTCCAAAGGCTCTCTACAAAGCTTCCCTCTTAGCACCTTTCCAACACTGGGGTGCTTTTTCAGAGGTGGCCTGGAAAGCTGACAGTGCATTTTAGCAGCTTACTGGTTTTAGGCAGCCTGTTTATTTCCAAAATAAACCAAACCCAGAAATCCATCCATCCACTCTGCTGTATGCATTTGTGAGCTAGCTGGGGAAGGTTGGATATACACTCTCTGTTCCTCTGTTAATGTTTTTGTTTGAAGTATACACAGTGTTAATGATTGCCATACGGGAGTGCTGGAGAAAATAATCAGACCAGTTTGTCTTGTTGAATGTAATATTCTCAGAAGCAAACAAGTTTGCCTTAATTTTATATACAATATGTAACAACTTACAAACTTATACAGCTTAGACAGGAAAATTGGTAAAGGTCACACTGTATATCCATTAGTAATACTTGATAGTTATAAAAGAAAATGGTTCAGATTTGCAAATCCATTAGGAGGTTTTCCGCAGTAAAGATAAGAAATTTGCTTTAATATTCTAACTTACATTTGTACTTTGGAATTACCAAGCTAAAGTGAAATTTCAGATTGTGTTTTTAGATATGTCTGTTGCACTGCAAGAAGCTCTATCTGACTTGGTTTAATTTCATGATTCTGTGTCCTTCTCTCTTAGGACTGGATGAAAGCTCTACAGATGTTTTGCAGTTTAAGAAAAACCAGTCCAGGAACATCAAATAAACGTCTGCGTCAGGTGAAGCTGACACTGTGGGGCTGGTGGTGCATGTGGAGGAGTGTTTTGTCTCTTTGACGCAAAACAGTATTGATAAATCTTGGAATTTTTTTCCAGCAGAAGTAAATCCTGAATAAAAGTGTAAAGATGCCAGCAACTTCTAAAATGTAGCTCATATGGGAAACTTTAAAATTTAAATGACATGTAAATAAAATACTCCTCTAACGATAATCATTTTCATTAACACGTACATGCCAAACCATGCTTGATCCTTAATTTCTCTTGGTCTCTTGAAAGTGCTGTGAATGATGGAATTTCCTGAGGCAGAGGACAGACAATCTTAAGTGGTTAAGTCTGCAGTGATTGGAGAAGAATGGGAAAATACTTCAAGAATTCCTGATAGTTTTGAATCTTAGGAACATTGAATGTAGTTGGGTTTTATAGGCAGTAGGGAAAGGAATAAAATGAGGAATAATAGGAATAAAACCCAACTATTTGGTTGTGAATATTTCAGATGTTTGGATAGTTTTGAATAAATGAAGTCAGGTGAATTCACAGATGAAATAGCAGGTGCAATTGGGAGCTTCAGGCTGCAAAAGCAAAGCAAAAATAGAATTCTTCAGAAAGCAAAGACAATGCTCATCTACATAAAAGAATACAATGTAATATGTTACACAAAAGAACTTTATATAGTCTGTTGGGAAAGCACCAAATAATAAACCATTGTGTGTGGAATTGTCCATGGCTCTTACTCAAAGTGCCAGTCTTCGATTTCAGTAAAATTTTCTGTGCCTAGAAGAGTTGTTATTTGCAAATCCTAATGCCTCAAAGATAATTTTAAAAGAACACAAGATACTTTGAAAATACAGGTCTGGATATTTGTTTTCAGTAATTATTTGAGTTGTTCTTACTTTGTCTCTTGTGCCTTTTAAAAGTGTTGTTCCATTACTTCTGTTCCTTGCTCCTCTAGTTAAGAGGTTTTAGTTTGTATTCAGTATTCACATATTAACATTGCCTCTGCACAAAGGATAAAAAATTCATTGATATGCTTTGTATTTGTATTTTAGCAATAAAAAATAAATTCTGTTTACTTTTTTTTCAGGTCAGCAGTCTCATTTTACATGTAGAAGAAGCTCATACGCTCCCAGTAAAGCATTTTACAAATCCATATTGTAATATCTACCTGAACAGTGTCCAGGTGGCGAAAACACACATCAGGGAAGGGCAGAATCCTGTGTGGTCAGAAGAATTTGTCTTTGAGTAAGTTTTAATCTTCTTGAATTATTGAATTTCAGTTGTAATTTGCAATGCATTTAAGATTCTTAACACTGTGTATTGTTTTACTGTATTTTAAAAATACTCTGTGTGTGTGTGTGTGTGTGTGTGTGTGTGTGTGTGTGTTTATACAGCAGCAACCTTTCAGCCAAATTCTGCATGGGCAGAATTTTCTATAGGCACCTGACTATGTTAATGTAAGTGTCTTTGGCTGATAGGGATAACTGAAGATTGAAGTGAAATTAGGAAAAGTGTAAATGCCAGCCAAGTATAGTACTAACTGAGTTGCTCTGTCTTTTTTTCCTAGTGATCTTTCATCTGATATTAATAGATTTGAGATAAGTCTGAGTAACAAAACAAAGAAAAGTAAAGATCCAGATATATGTAAGTATTTTTCTGTAAAAGATACTTGTATATTATAGCAGTAGATACTTTGTGTGTTTTTCATTACTTTTGTCAAGCACTGTCACATGAGAATTAAGTTGGTTTTTATGCTCACCATACTGCTGTCTGTATATTTTGAAAGTTGAAGAAGCTTTCCATTAATATTTTTATAATGAGAACCTGCATGGTTTTTAGTAGTAAAATGCACAGTAATCTAGTCCTCTATATCTGGCTCCTTTCCTAGCTCAGCTGCAGGATAACCATTGTCAGACAATGACTGTGCTTNTTTAATCTTCTTGAATTATTGAATTTCAGTTGTAATTTGCAATGCATTTAAGATTCTTAACACTGTGTATTGTTTTACTGTATTTTAAAAATACTCTGTGTGTGTGTGTGTGTGTGTGTGTGTGTGTGTGTGTGTTTATACAGCAGCAACCTTTCAGCCAAATTCTGCATGGGCAGAATTTTCTATAGGCACCTGACTATGTTAATGTAAGTGTCTTTGGCTGATAGGGATAACTGAAGATTGAAGTGAAATTAGGAAAAGTGTAAATGCCAGCCAAGTATAGTACTAACTGAGTTGCTCTGTCTTTTTTTCCTAGTGATCTTTCATCTGATATTAATAGATTTGAGATAAGTCTTAGTAACAAAACAAAGAAAAGTAAAGATCCAGATATATGTAAGTATTTTTCTGTAAAAGATACTTGTATATTATAGCAGTAGATACTTTGTGTGTTTTTCATTACTTTTGTCAAGCACTGTCACATGAGAATTAAGTTGGTTTTTATGCTCACCATACTGCTGTCTGTATATTTTGAAAGTTGAAGAAGCTTTCCATTAATATTTTTATAATGAGAACCTGCATGGTTTTTAGTAGTAAAATGCACAGTAATCTAGTCCTCTATATCTGGCTCCTTTCCTAGCTCAGCTGCAGGATAACCATTGTCAGACAATGACTGTGCTTACCCAAAAAGAGGAAAGATAAACTTTCCATAGTAGTCTGCTCCATAAAATGGAATTCCATAGAGTTTTAAGTCTGACTACATGGAATCTCTTTTCAGGTTTTGATTGCTTCCATTGAGAAAGGGAAAGGTGCAATTCTGTATTAAAAAAATTACTCCTGGTGTTTCTGAAGAAAATTTGCCTTAATTTCTTTTCGTTTTATCTCAGATGTCTGCTTCCCTTATTACCACTCTAAAGCTTAAACTGAAGTTACCTCTGTATCACCTTGAATGGAAAAGGATCCGTATTTTCTTCTGCCTTTTACACAAGTTTCCAATAATTTCATTTTCTCATGTTACCCAGGCAGCTGCTTCTTTAGCTGTGTTTTTGTTTCTGTTCCAGCAAATTAACAGCCAAGTGGTAAAATCCATCAGCTTCCTACAGAAGAAAGGCTTTAAACAATGTCCATTTGAAGCTCTTAGGTAGAAAAAAATAATTCAAGTTCAGTCTCTTCCACACGTTTTTAGTTTTGAGTTTTTTTCAGTTCTTCAAGATGTCTTGTTTCTCACCGTACCTGTTCTTGAGCAGCTTCAGTCCTGTGCCTCCTCTTTGCTGCTTGAGGGCAGGATGGCTCTCCCTGTCCCCTTATGATGTATTCCAAGATTTTTTCTTTTTTGTTGTGTTCAGAGATGTCTGTTCTAAAGCCTGTCAGAATTGCTTTCAGTTTGAATGTATTTTGTTACTGGCCTGCAACTTGTGCCTCAGTGCTAATTTAATTTATTGATTTAATTTGGTTTGTAAGATCTGTAGGGCAACCTTGACCAAAATAGATGATTTACAACTCGTTTAGAATGGTCTTGCAGAACCTGATTCAATTTGTGAGTTGTTTGGTTGTTTGTTTTCATGTGAAAATAAAAGCAGATCTCATTGAGCATCATGGAAAGAGAGGGTGTTTGCTTGAGAGATCCAGACTGTCAGGCTAAACTGTTAGTGAAACTAAATGTGGGCTCCTCCTGTAGCATGGTGGGCATTTCACAAGCACAGTGTGGCCTCTGAAAGTGCCTGGGCTCTTTCCCTGTGAAAAAAACCCCTCTGTTCAGGAACACATGTACCTGCTCCAGCTGGGTCTGTGCTCCCAGCTGCTTTATCTTGCTTGGCAACTGCAGCTTACCAGCACTGCTGAAAGGCCAATTACTGATTTGGCCCTTCTTGAGTTGACTTGCATTATCAGGCAGCAAGTGCTTGGGAACACTTTTTACATAATACCCATAAACTGCAATGTAGCCTGGGAGTTAATATATATGAAATATGTATGTCAGAGTTTGGCAAGACCATAGCAATACTGTAATAATAAATAATAAGAAGTAACAAAGTGATGGAGGAGCAGACCTGATGGTGGTATGAGCCAAAGGCTGGAAAGGGAGTAATGAATTCTAAAGATGTTACCTGTTTTTATTTTCAGACTGCTGCCTGGATTTGCAGGGTGGGACTTTTTTACCTACTTACTTGGCTGTTACAAGGAAAGCCATGTCAGTATTCACGTGGCATTTTTTAATTTATATGTATACATTATTTACAGAATGTCTTACTTTCTACATCAGTGTACAGGACTCTGTTAAGTCACTGAAGAGAGAATCTCTTAGTCTATTGATGGCAAAGTTCTTGTTTAATATTTTTTTTCTGAAATAAGATGACATGTGCTGAAAATAAAATGGGTTTTTTATTCAATAGTAACACTGTTTTGGTGGAGATAACATACTTGAACAATGCTTTTTTTCCTTAAGTGTTTATGCGTTGCCAATTAAGCCGATTACAAAAAGGACATGCAACAGATGAGTGGTTTCAACTCAGTTCCCATGTACCATTAAAGGGTATTGAGCCAGGATCTTTGCGTGTTCGAGCACGATATTCCATGGAGAAGATCATGCCAGAGGAGGAGTACAGTGAGTTTAAAGAGGTAAGAATTTGTTTAACTGTCCTTAGTTTATCTGTCAAAACTCCTTTTGTTCATTGGTGGTGATGGATCTCAGGAACTCTGGTTGACATAATTAAATAATGTTTATAGTGACATCTATATATATAATACCATTTTTTTCCAAAACTGTTAGCAGAAACTTCTGAATATTTTAAAACTGTTTTTCTTTCAGCTTATACTGCAGAAAGAACTTCATGTAGTCTATGCCTTATCACATGTTTGTGGACAGGATAGAACACTGTTGGCTGGCATCTTATTGAAGATTTTTCTTCATGAAAAGCTTGAGTCCTTGTTGTTACGAACACTAAATGACAGGGAAATAAGCATGGAAGGTACTGCACTAAATCACACTAAAGTTTACTGGAATTCTGGGCAGGTGGGGAGGGAAGGGCTCCAATGTCTTCCTTTATTCTCCTCCTTTAGTTAAAACATATATTGAAGAGTTAACACATTTTTCCTCTCTTTCTGTTACCTCCTTTTCTCAATGTTTTTCTTTCCTGTCTCTTTTTCCAGACGAAGCTACTACCTTGTTCCGTGCCACCACTTTAGCAAGCACACTTATGGAGCAGTATATGAAAGCCACAGCAACGAGTTTTGTTCACCATGCACTGAAAGACTCCATATTAAAGATAATGGAGAGCAAGCAGTCCTGTGAGGTGATACCTTGAACAGTGGTTTTTAAACATTTTGGTTTGTTGACGCCATTATCTGCTGGTTGTTGTGTTAGTTTTAGAGATGATTATTCATCTCTCAGAACTAAAGTTCGTTTACATCAGAAATACAGAAACTGAATTCATTAAGAGATTTTTTTATTCCCCCCACCCCTGGATTTGCACTTCAAACAACATTCATAGTAGAACTTTTTAAGTTTCTAAATTAAAATTTTCTTCAATTATTTAGCACTTGTAGGCTGTTCTGTAGCTGTTGCTGAATATGCTAATGTAAGAAACTTTTATTAAATTCAAGATATTGCAGAAGTCAACGTCTGAGCTTTTATTCTAATTTTAAAAATCCTGATAGTAAATATTATTTATTCTGAAACACTTTAAAATGGCCCCCCTAACTTCTGTGTTTCACTTCAGCTTCATTGTGAAAAGGATGGGAATTGTCAGAAAATTGGATTGAGGGAGAAAAAAAAGTCACACAGGTGGATAGGGGTGAATATCCAAGCTGTTAAGACAGATACGTTTATTAGAATGTAAAATCCTTGTTTCTTCACATTTCCTGACCACCTTGTGAGTTCTGTAAGAGATGTGTATAGCAACAAATATTTAATTTACTTAGAAGTAATATCCAGTGAATAATACTGTGAAACTAATAATGTTGCTCTAGTTAGGAGGAGAAACCTAATCTTCTTCTCTTTCTGTTTTAGTTAAATCCCTCAAAGTTAGAAAAAAATGAAGATGTAAACACTAATTTGGCACATCTACTCAGTATCCTTTCAGAGTTGGTGGAGAAAATATTCATGGCTGCAGAGATACTGCCCCCGTAAGTTTGCACTTTTCTTTTCAGATTTATATTTGAAAATCTGTGCTTCTGTGAATTACTCTACACCTTACTATGATGTTCTTATTAATTTATCTTAGGGTTGCTGTATAGACACAGAGGAATATAAATGGGAATAAAAAAAATAACACTTCCAGTAATTAATAGTGCTTTTTATAAAAGCCTCTGACTTTTCTTTTAAGGAAAAGCTACTAGACCCAAGAGATCAGGAAAAAAAAGAATAATAAAGATAGTTAATCTCATACTTCCACAAAAAAGTAGAAGATAGTAGTAGCCAGCAGGCAATTACATATATGTAAGTCAGTCACAAATTCTTTCTAGTACTCCTCCTCTGAGAAAGATGAAATTTTTAACTGCATATTAAAAATACTGTTAGGTAGTAGTAGAGTGATAATATAGTTTCCTTTTGTCTGCTATAGAAAATGCAGAGGTTATTTTTTTTCCCCCACTTTTTTTAATTGCTAAAGTAACTTGTTATCATAGCTCAGATTTGAATCATCTAACAAAAGAAACCTTTAAAGTATTAAAAAATCCTCAATTTTGAGATGTCGGAGAAGCACAGGGTTGCTTTTGTGTTAGTGGTGGCAAGGTTATGTGATGCAGCACTCAACATTTTCTGAAAAACACCACAAATTTTTATATTTTTTTTAATGGGAGAGGACTCTTGCTGTGGTTGCTTAACTTCTAAACATTATCCCCTCATTTATGGAAAGTATGGTTATTTAGTTAAGATTAAAAAAGTTAAACCATCCAAATAGTCTTTTTTTTTTTAAACGAAATACTACTTAAGAAACAGAAAACAGATTATTATAAAACTTTGAGTGCACATTTGAATGATCACTGAATTGCATATAGAATGGGTTTTCTTTGTCATTTATAAATTTACTTTTTGATATAAACTTTAGAAATAGGAATCTTACAAATTTGCTGACTTACTTAGTTATGTCTAAGTTATTAATGTAAAGTTGATCATAGTTCTGCATCAAGTAGGAGGTTGGTCTAGGTCCTTTCTGACCAGCTTTTTTGATTCCATAAGTTTAATGAAAGGACTAATTACCTGCTATTTCAGGACACTGAGGTATATTTATGGGTGCCTACAAAAGTCTGTTCAAAACAAGTGGCCAGCTAATACCACCATGAGAACCAGAGTTGTTAGGTAAGTTACTTGCTAACTTTATTCTGAAAATAATCCTTTCAGGCCTTGTTAAAGACATACTGCAGTGTGCTTATCTATGTTTCTTTCACTGACAGAACTGTGTGTACTTGCAAAGGTTACAGCAGTGTTTGAGATAGTTATGATACTGAGGCATGATATCCCAGTTAGGGATTATGAGCTTGCTAGATTCTTGGTCATGTCCTTAGAGTCTTGCCAGAATAAAATCATGTAGTTTAGAAGTCAGTATAGCTTTATGTAATGGTTTTAACCTCAAATTTACTCCCATCCAATCATGTTGAAACATTTCAGAGCTCCTCTAAAAATGTTGCGGGAGGTTACTGAACCTGGCTCTTCTGAATTCACACAGCATCAAAACTCCCATCTACCTTAGCAACCAATGTAACACACATTCTTCTCTGTTCATTGCCAGGGCAGGTTAAATAAAAATCTTTGACAGAAGTGTGATTTTGACAGTGTTTTTCTAAACATGGTAGGGGTTTTAGGGGTGTCAGGGCCATAGCTTTCCTTTTTGTGGTATCAGGCAGTTGAATGATTGGCAGAGGTTAATCTCCCGTGGAGGGATCTTTTGAGAGAATTTGTCTTTGGCTTGTATTTATCATTTTGACACCAGAAGCCTTCTGTGTTCCATAGTGCTTAGGGGCATTGCCTTCGAATGGAGACTGCTATTACTGTGAGATCCCCTTGTACTTGGTACTGCTGGAAAGCTGTAAAGCTCAGAAGTGAATTCCATATCTCTTTCTGTTCCTCCCCAGCAACAAAGACAACCAGGCTTTCCTTAATGGACACACAGCTCACATAAAGGGTATTCCCAGAGGTCTCCACTGAATGCTAAAAATACTGGATCACTTGCTGTGGTGCTCTGGGGTTTTTAGTGTATGCTAACGATTTCTCTCTAGAGTACAGAGTTTCACACCCTTTGGTGATTTTATTACCTTCTATTGCACTATTTTTGGTTTAAGAGTGATTGAATATTCAGAGGCAAATGGACAGTTTTTTGATGTCTGGGTATCTTTCCTACTGTATCAGTCAGAAAGTGCTGACATCTCTCTCTGGTTGTAAAATCCCCATGTAGACATTTGCTCATTTTTAATTTAGGCATGTTGACCAAGGTAAGAAGCACCAGACATTCCTTATCAGCAAAGTCCCTCCTAGACTGGCATTTCATTGGCCTTCAGCTTTGGGCACTTTAAAAGAGGACTTGGTGTATTATGCCATGACTTCAAAATTAATTACTTCCTCCTAGCTTTAGAGTCACACTATAGAAAATATTTTAGCTTTAACCTATGACCAAGAACTGTTTTCTTATCAGTCCGTAAGTTGTGTCTCTTAGAGATACAAGAAACATCTGTAACAGAATATGCTAGGTGTCTTGAACATACAGAGGGTGCATTAACCTCACTACTATGTTTGTAATTTTCAAGTAATGCAGACATTTGTATCACTGTGTTCTTATGAACAGGGAAGGGTAGTGTAAGGTCCCATTCCTCCTTTCATAAGCAGTCAGGCTCTGGTATTGCTGCAGTGAAAACCAGCCTGCTGTGCTGGTGGTCCCAGGAAAAAATCACCAATGCTATAGATTGATTTAGTTGGTCTCTGTGTCACTTCATTGTGCAGCAGTTAGCTAAAGTTGTAACCTGGGTGGATGGGTTTTATTTTTGCTATTAGCTGAAAGTTTGATTTTTCTCATGCTACTGAAGGCTATTCTGGCTTCCTATTGAACAAACTCCTAGTTCTGCAGTTAGAGCACTTTTTTTTTCCCAGCTTTCTAGATGGCAGCAATTATTTCTTGCAGGAAAGTAGCAAATCCCTTATTATTTTTCTACTGAGTATACTGTCATCAAGATACGGACCAGCTTAAGCTTACTTAAGGCTCTGTTTTGCCAAAAGAGGTGTTCCGTTTGCCTGCCCATTTCACATCCTTATGACGGTTTGAGTGAGTGGGTGGCTGTGGGATGGATGATTTGCAGTAGCAGACAGTGGAGAACTTCTGGGAGATCAGAGCCCAGGGGCTCCTCCTTTGTGAAGCCAGCATGGTCTGGGATTGGGTTCATTATCACTTCACAGTTAAGTTCTTCCCACATGATTTCAACAGTTCAAATTTACTGGGAAATCAGTGGGCCTGTTTTTTTCAGCTTTCATCATAGTTCATAGAATTATAGCATGATGATCTTAATTAGTTAGTATTTTCACAGAGCACAGGGTGGTTGCTTGATGTTTGTCTCAACAAGATTCCATGCTAACTTGAATCCTTAAGGCTACACAATTTTACATTCATTCTCTAATGCTACAGAACAAAATACAATTTTCTTTCCATTTCAGTGGCTTTGTTTTTCTTCGACTGATTTGTCCTGCTATCCTGAACCCCCGGATGTTTAATATCATCTCAGGTGACTACATGCTTCAGATTGAATCCATACAGTAGGAGGCATGAAATCACTGTAATGTCTAATGTAACAAAAGATCGAGGTTTTTGAATACTTTGTTCAAAGTCAAGTTATCCATGTCTCTTGGCTTTACTTTTGCTTAAGGCAACCAGCATATACTTTTCACCCATAAAGTTTTGATTGTGGTTATCCCCAGTGTAATTTTAAAGTCCAGGAAAACATGGACTGTGATATTTAATAATAAAATTTTCGGTTAAAGTCTAGCATTGTTTATTGTATTTTAGCCTTGTGGTTATGGGATCTTCAGCTGTCACTTTCAATACAGTGCAGTGCCAGAGTTAATGGCTGAATTCAACAGTATCTCTCAAATGAGTAAGATCTATAAAGTTGATATGTGCCCTCAGAGCTTGGAATACATTTGTGCACCTAAAAAATTATTCTTGAACAACTTGTTTGAATGTCCTGCTTACATGGCTTCCTGTCACTGGAGAGGTCTTTTGACTCATTAAATACAGTCAATCTCAAATATAGAATCTTAATGAGAGAGGGCATTCAGAAAGGATTAAAACAGGAGGAAATATAGAAGAAAATAAAAAATCTCATTCAGAAAAGCTTTTTTTTCTTTATTCATAGTTTTTAGACAATGTAGCATGTTTTCTATCATCAGTCTTTAAGCTGTACTAAATCAGGAGGACTGTTGAACAGACAGTTCCTTTCCCTCACACAGTAATAATTTCTGTACATTCTTTGGAGAAACCATTTGAGAAAAGCACGGCCTGGAACAAGTGATCCTTTCTTGCATTTTATTATCTTTGAGTAGTTATATGGGTTGCACTGTGACTGAGGTGTAAAAAGTTCAGATTAACATATTTTTTTTTATACTACTAAAGCAACATGTTTTATTTAATCAAGTATAATCTTTCATATGATGATATGATATTAAAATTAGTTTTATTTATATAATATTAGAAATACTTTGTTAGAAATACAAAAGGGAGAAGTTTATTTTCGTGTGACTGCTGTTATTTTTAAATGGAATGGCTGGTAACTCTCTACTTTGCATTCCTGTCAGATTCTCCTTCCCCCACTGCTGCAAGAACACTGACGCTGGTCGCCAAGTCTGTGCAGAATTTAGCAAATCTGGTTGAATTTGGAGCTAAGGTGAATATAAGTTACACACAGAGGACAACCTAGAACTATGTTTCCAGTGTATTTTTTATCTGTAACTGTGTAATGCGTGCAAAACTCTGCTGCTGTTTTCTCATGTGGCAACCTCTGACTCTCTTCTGCCCCCCTTCTGTCACTTCTTAGACTGATTTTTTTGTGGAAGAGCACTTCAGAACTCTGTTTATACTCACTATCACACTGCTAGAGATAATTAATGCTTTAAGTTAAATGTACATACTGAACTAAAAAGCCCAAACTTTCAGTGAAGTTTTTATTACAACACTAAGAGAATGCCAGCAGTAACTGTTCTATCTCAGTTCCCAGGCTGAAACATTGCTAAAAATAAATCTATTGACTTAAGCATAATGAGCATGACTTTAGGCTGGCATTATAAAGGTATTTCTCTGACACACAGAACTTGGAATGTAAGAGTTAATGAAAAAAACAGGGAAGAGGACACTTATTTCTGATCATACCTCTGAAAGTAGAGCATCTGTTCACTGCAGCCACATACCGAGAGACACTCATCTTAATGCAAATCCATATTGGCATGCATGTGTAAGAAAAGTTCTGAATCAGAGAGTCTCAATCTTCCAAATACAAGAAAATACAGAATTCTGTAGTCTTGACTGGCTGCGCACCAGGCATTAGAAATTCACTGAAAAAAAGGTACCATTGTTCCAGTTTATATCCTTCTTTAGCAGTGTCATTTGCCTGACTGCGCTGTGTTCACTTCAGGTGTGACAATTATCTTGGCATTGATTTGTTAATGAATGCTCTTTGAAATTACCAGGAGCCATATATGGAAGGGGTAAATCCATTCATCAAGAGCAACAAACATCGCATGATTATGTTCTTGGATGAACTTGGGGTAAGTGGTTAAAAAAATACTCACTGAAGTTACATGGCAGCATTATAAACTAAAATTCTTTACCCTTCTTATTAACTAGTTTGAAAATGCATTAATTCCCCCACCATTTTGAATACTTGTGACTGAATGCCTTTTTTACGCATATTTAGAAACTACAGATTGGTTGTCTGTCATATGGAATTAAAACCATTGAATATCTTATTAGACATTATTAATTTAGTGCCTCTGTAAATCCAAGAAGCTCAAAACAGATTTTATAGATATGAGAAATTTTGGCCAGTAATACAAACTTTTAAAAACATGTTTTAAACCAAGAATTTTTATGTATAAGTTGTCATATGGTTTTGACCAGAGATGTAAATTAATGTTTGGTTTAAAAAATACTAGGTTGAATTTTGGTTAGCATTGCCAAAAGTGTCATTGCATGTATTTTATATGTTGTGGTTTGAAAGTGAACTGCAGTCACTGTATTCTTTTAACTGTGACTGTTTTGTGTTTGTGATACTTACATAACAGGAGTTAGGTCTTCATGTTTAATGTATCTTAAAGCCAATAATTCATTTTAAAAACCAAGATGAAAAAAATTGGTCCAAGCATCCTGAATTAATCCCTTAAAAGTGACCTAGAAGACTTCCCATAGTTTGGTCAGATGTAAAAATGAATGTGGCATTCAGTTAGTTTCCATTTGTCATCTTTTTTCTGGTTAAATTGCAACTTCTGCATATTATTATACCTTAGTTTTCTTTGAATGACGGATTTTTCATGAGGCTGCTGTTGGTTTGAAAATAGCTGTTGGATTAATCTACTGTTTTAATTGCAGCGCTGTTGGTTTGTGACCAGTTTAGTGAGTTACTTGATAGATACAGGTTTTCATGAATTTTGTTGCTGCTGTTCTGTCATTTAGATTTTAAAAAAAATGCTCCTAATGGATGGATTTGCCCCTTATTTAGAGGAAGGGTTTGAGTCTCCATATACTGCAGCTTTCTGGTCAGCTCAGTGGTAGTACAGCAATACCAGATCTTGTAGAAAGAACCCTACTAGCAGTAGAAATTGCAATATGCTCAAAAAACACATACCTGTGGAGAGGAGGAAATAGGTAACACACAAGAAAGATGGGACTGGAGATTTAGGTGGAAAGAATCAAAATTGGTCTTGGCATCCTAAATCTGCTGTCTTGTGTTTTGAAGAATGTTCCTGAGCTCCCAGACACTACAGAGCACTCTCGGACTGACCTCTCCCGTGACCTGGCAGCCCTGCATGAGATCTGCGTGGCACACTCAGACGAGCTCCGGACACTCAGCAACGAGCGAGGCGTGATGCAGGTAACACAAGGGTTAATGAGCACAGCACAGGTACGGGTGGTGTGTCCTGAGTTACTGCTCAATACTGGGGTTCTTTTGTACTATTTCTGTACCAGTGCGACTGATAAACATTTTAAAATAGTTGCATTTCACCAGCTGTGAAAGTAAATACTTAGTCCATAGTTCTGTTTCTTCATGGGGCAGAACCACATAGGGGCACTGTTTTGAATTCCCAGAGGAAGTTTTAAATTTCTAGATGAAGCCTTAAACCTACAAAATTACTTTCTTCTGAGAGGCTTTCTGGGTCATTAGTTTTCAGATCATGGTTGTTTTTCAGTTGAGAACCTAAATTAGCTTTCTTTAGGTTTCTCTTAATACCTCATTTATCATTGCGACTTTGCCAGTACACCTGCAAACTTGGCACACTCTGCTAGCAAACCCCAGCAGTGTTTTAGCTGTATGTTTTCTCTGTGCCCCTGTTAAACCATGAAGTAGCAAGAAGATCCATGGGAGGAGAGGCAAAGTTCATCATGCAGTTTTAGACTTCTGTTACTGAGTAGGGAATCAGATGCTGCTTGTTTTTTGTTGTTGGTTTTTTTGTTGTTTTTTTGTAAAGTCAGGTCTGGATAGGCTGATACTGAAAATGCTGCTTTTAGGGAGGACTGTTCTGTTTCCAGTAGCTAATGTGTGGTTTTACTGGTTCTCTCTCTACAGCATGTTCTTAAGAAGCTGTTGGCTATTACAGAACTGCTTCAACAAAAACAACATCAGTATTCACTGTCTAATAACATCAGGTAGCAGCCCTCTACTGAATTCTGCATGGATCCCGCATGCCCAACATGGCAACAAACCAGTATCACTTTCTTCTTGCTCTTGCCAAAAATAGCACACCCTTGTCACATTCCCAGTGATGTGTGAACTATGCAAAAGAAAACAAAGATCCTGTTGGTGAATGATTGTACCAGCAGCTTTTTTAAGCTATCTGTGCAGGACATTTGCACTTTTTTTCCACTTGGAAAGTTTTCACAACCTCTGAGCCTTGGTGTACAGTTCACCTTCCGCAGTGAAAATGCTGTGACTGTCTTGGGACTTCGAAAATTATTTTCAGCACCTCTGATTGCCAAAGTTTTTGCTGTCTGGTTGGAAAGCAATTATCAACTGACATGAGAAGAAATGTGTTGTTCTGACAACCACCTGTAACTGGATAACATTTCTTACTGTAATTTCTGACTGGTTACAATAACTATGACTTTTGACTGTTTCAACCACTTTTAACTTGTATTTACAGTTTCCAGAATTTGATGTTATGGTAGGAACAATCTTTACTGTACACTTTTTATACCATGCTGTTTCTCTTGCTGGAATTATGTTGAAAGAGAATATGCAGAATGGGTCTTGTCAGCTTTATTTTTTTGATGTGCCACTGATTCAGTCTGAATAGTTCTTCCATCAAGGACTGTATATCCAGATAAATCACAATGCTTTTGTAAAATGTTTACAACAGTAAATAATTTGAATTCAGTAAATTTATTGATCATTGTATCAGACATGCATGCGTTCATTAAACCATTTTATAAAATAGGTATTGTTTGGTCTTTTGTGTATTGTAAGTCTAGCATAAATACTATTTTTATAAGTGAAAAATAAGTTTTTAAAATAAATCAAGCTGCATATCAACTCTATGAAAACTTGCTAACTTTGACTGCTGTGGAAATTTTTTAGTGTGTACTTTAAAATGTTCATGCTGTGTCACTTTTCCAGTGTGAATCCTCAGAACAGCATTACCTTGTCCATATACTTTACCTTTTACATCACAGAGTGAGAAAGCAAATTTGAAAACATCTTGGGTAGGTTGAGATTTAATAAAAAGTAGAAATTCTTCCCTGTGAGGGTGGTGATGCAGTGGCACACTGCCAGAGAAACTGGGATGCCCTATCCATGGAAGCCTTCAAGGCCAGTTTGGATGGGGCTTGGAGGAACCTGATCTAGTGGAAGGTGTCCCTGCCCCTGCCATTGCCACAAACTGTTTAAAAAAATGAAAAGCAAAATGTGCTGTTGATTCACACAGTAATTGCAGCATGTGTTACTTTTCTAGGCAGTGATCTAATAGGGAATAAAAGGATGCTGAAATTCACTAACAAGACTAATGAGATAATCACCTAACTAATTTTATCATATGAACACTTGCTATACCATCAGAACACCCAGACTGTTCTCCTGTCTATGAACTGCTTTTTCAATTCATTATCACATAAAATCACAGATTTTACTTTTGGGCCTTTGCTGTAGTGTTATAGTGGCTCTTGCTGTGCTGCTCTGGTCTGCAGCTGGAACAGCTCCCTGGAAGGCAGAGCCCAGTGCTGCCACTGAGAACTTCAAGTGTTGCAAGCACAGCACGCAGCAGGGACAGGTGAAGCTCACCATAGTGACAGCACACCTGTTTGCAAGACCTTTGTACTACAGAAGTCCTTTTTTAGATTGTCCCACAACCCTGTCAAGTCTGTATTAAACTGCATCTCAGATGAGTAAGTAATTAACAATCTTTCATTCTGCACTACTTAGGTCTTTAACAGAGCATATAAAATGTATTATACCGTGGATTGAAGTGGATGGGTGTAGGCAGTATAACATGGTAGCAATACAAACTCTGGGGAACAGAGATGCCTGGCTAATCTATCTGTTACATACAAAATGCAGCAAAGAGAATGAAACTGGGCAATGCCCCTGCATTTAGATGTGTGTATCGTAGTTATGTTTGAACTGGGTTTAGGAAAAGGAAGTAAGTGGCTGCCATGCTCTAACCCTACACTTCATCTACAGCAAACTGTTCCCAAATGAAAACAAAGTGCAGATTTCTAAAAGTAAGCATTTCTTGCTAATGTTGGACCTTTCCTGGATGAGGGTTTAATGAAACAACTAATTCTTTTAGTGAAATAAAAGCTTTTATTGCAAAGATAAAAACACCATAAAAGCCATACACAGAGTAAGCATTCAGTGCCAGGCAGAGTCACATCTGGCACCAAACTAATACCTAGAGTGGCAGGAGTCCATCGTCCTTCAAGACAGCAGAATCCACAAGATCATCATCAGTCCACTCTTCCTAATGGAAGGGAAAAACACAACATCTTGAGTGATGTGTGCATGTAGTGTGCTGTGCTCTTTATGGTCAGGATTTAAGAATTTACAGAAAGATGACATGAAGATAGGAAAGACTGAATATTTTAACTTGTGGCAGGTCAGCACTTTAACCTTAAAGCTAGTTACCTATACCTATTCTTACAGTCATGGAGACAGCCCTTTTAGCACCAGTCTGAGGTTTATTCTGGACAATTATGTACAGATTTCCACAACAGCCCATACTGCAACATTTTACTAGTATCTTGTGCTTTTTATGGCTTCATCACCTTGGAAGGTGAGTCACCTGTACCTCAAGCATACCTTACATGTTTCTTCTATCATTTCAAACTAATGAGCTATCCCAAAGAGTTCTGGCCTTGGTACTGATACTGACCTTCAGCTGCAAGCAATTAAGTCATTTGAAACAGCTTTGAAATGGATTAGAACTGACTGTGCACTTGCATACTACACATATTAGCTACCTACAGGATTAATGAAGCCTTGATGTTTGAGCAGTTTGCACACACTACATGCTTTCAGAATGTTAAGCAAATTTTCTCATGTCCTGGCCCACTCAGATCTGCTCTTGCATGTGACAGTTACTCAGAACTGAAACTATACAAGTAGAAATCCTTGGCAGTTCAGACACATCAGTAATGAGAAGTCCTGAGTTTAGGACCTGTTGGAACTGTGCAGGAGCCTATCATGAAATGGTGGAGGCTATGTGAATTTATCCAATCCGGTTATTCCTGAGTAAAGAATTATGAATACGAATTAAGACGAAGTTCCAAAACTCAGAATTGCCTCAAACCACAGCAGCGTAACTAATTAAAATTAAACTAGGGCTGGGAACAAGGGAAATCTCCAGAGAGTTCATTTGAAGGTGTTCTCTAAGTCACTTGATCAGAAAGTGAAAAGTTTTCAAAGTGCCTGTTTTATCAAGTTGCTGGTTTCAATATGCTTTTATGGTTGGCATTTGGAGTAAACACTAGTCAGTTTTTATAACATTAAACAGCTATAAAATATATTCAAGGTTTCACATTTTGTTAGAACATACTTTCAGTGCTGGTTTTACTACATTCCTGTTAAATAATTTTTTAGATTCTAGTTTGACATTACAGCATCAACCTACTACGATAATCTGTAATATCAAGATGCCCTGAATTGTAGAAAGACACAAGTCTTGTGTTTTATCCTGAGATTTTGACAGACAACCACATTTTTCTAAATGCCATACTTAGAGTGTCTCTGACTATCAGGATGTAGTGCCCTTAGTAAAAAGAGGAGTCCAGTTAAACAGAGTTCTTCAGCCCTGCTAGAATGGACTCTCTGCAACTTCCAGTCCATGTTACAAACAGCTCTGGAAGGACTACCTTAATTCTGTCTTCATTTGTTAAATCACCTTCTTCAGTTTATCTCCACCTTATTTAAACTTAATCTTATAACCCAAAGTACTACCTACCTATCTGTAATTCATGCAAGCCTTGCTTGCAAACTAGCTGATGTAGAAATTTAGTCTAGCACCTGACTTCAGCTATGAGCAAGAAGTCAAATAAAGTAAATAAAAACTTTCAGAGAACAAGAAACAGCAGGAAGGATGGCCTGCATGTTCTTCCCCCTCCCCACAAAGACAGGTATTTAAGAAGCACAGCCTAGCAGGAAATCTGACTAATTTTAAAAAGAAAGGTTGAAAAAGATTCAGTCTGAGCAACAAGTAAAAGAATATTATAGATGCGTAAGTTTATCTCAGTAGCTGTGTCACTTTTGTCTTGGCAGCTGGAATAGAAAAACAAGTAGATGAAGTTTACTGACCTCATCCATTTTAGATTTCTTTGAAACATATTCATCATCTTCATAACCTTTCCTCTTCTTCCTAACCCAGACAAGAAGTGAAATATTCAGATATCATAGTAAGTTAGGCTCTCTTTATTTGACCACAAGATCAGACTATGGATATACTTGTCACATAAAAAAAAACTACCAAAGCCTCAGAAAGCAGTCTGTTGGATGTTCACAGTGTGTACTGTAAAATTAAAAAGGGTCAAAAAGAAAATTCAGCAAATTATTTGCTCTCCACATAATTCTTAAGAAAAGATCAACCTTTTACACAATTCTCTTTTCAATCATGTGGTTTTAAACACCTTAGTTCTCACTGCCCACAACATCAAGTGGCCACGTAGAAGCCACCCAGGATTCCAGTTTTGCGTTACAAAACAATCAGCCTGCAGTGCAAATTGGCACAAAAGACTGCATTCATTTATTAGTGAAACCACTACGTTGAGTCTTGGTTCTCAGCTTCCAGTAGATACTATTATAGCAAGCATGTGAACACTGTGTGCACATTTAGGGGTGCTCAGTTTCAATCACTCACATAGGTAAGAAAAATTTAATGTTCTATATCAATAAAAAAGGCAGAATTTTAACACATCGGATATCTACTTACGTATTTGTGTTAAATGCAAGCTCCAAGCTGTGACACTTCTCTAATTTCTGTTTTAGAGCAGCAATTTCTTCAGGTCTGGGCAGTTCATATTTCTTTATGAGATTTTTCATGCCTACAATGGTAACAACACAGCTCTAAGCACATAAATAAGTTCTGCTCTTCCTTCTTGTGTTGGGTCTGCATGGCAAGACGTAGGTAGTGCAGGGGCTACAGGGGTGGCTTCTTGAGAAGCTGCTGGAAGCTTCCCCCACATCCAACAGAGCCAGTACCAGCCAGCTCCAAGAGGTACCTACAACTGGCCAAGGCTGAGCCCATCAGCAACAGGATAACAGACTGAACGACGGGCAAAAAGCCCCACCTGTGCAACAGTAAGTGCTCCTGGAAAGAGGAATGAGAGTGAGAAGACAGCCCTGCAGACACCAGGGTCAGTGAGGAAGGGGGGAGAGGAGGTGTAGGCACCAGAACAGAGATTTCCCTGCAACTCCTGATGAAGACCATAGCGAAGAAGCTGTGCCCCTGCAACTTGAGGAAGTCAACAGTGTGGAGATCCACCTACAGCCTGTGCACGAGTGTCAGAAACAACATGACACAAGCTGAATACAGTCCTCCTGTGCTGGAGGGAGAGAATTCAGGAATGAAGCCAAGCCCAGGAAGAAGGGAGTTGGGGGGGAAAGTCTTTGAAGATTTGGTTTTCACTTCTCATTACCCTGCTCTGATTTGACTGGCAAATAATTAAACTAATTTCTCCAAGCTGTGTCTATTTTGCCCATAACAATGACTGGTGTGACCTCTCCCTGCCCTTACTTCAGCCCACAAGCTTTTTATTCTATTTTCTCTCCCCTGCCCAACTATGAACCTCAATGATAGAGTGGCTTTGGTGGGCACCTGGTGCCCAGCACGGGTCAGCCCATGACACCTGTGAATTACACAAGCTTATCAATCAGGAGCATGGCTGCTATTATTGCTTATCCATCATCATCAGGCTTGAGCAAACAGTTTATCCTTCCTTCCTTTATTATAAGTCCACTGAAACAAGTCATTAGCATCACTTCACTCTGGATTTCCTCGAGGTAAACCATAATAATGTAGAGTCCATGTTACTCTGCTAACAAGCTTCAAAATACAGAGTTTTTCTGCATTTAGCACTGTACCTCTGTCTTAAAAAAGGACTGGTTTCAGTCTTGTTAATAATGCAAGTGAAATTTACTGCTACCTTTCAAGAAACAAGATTTTTTTTTTCTCTACCAACACTCTGTAAAAGTCATTTACAAATGCTTCAAAAACTTCCATCCAATCATCATATGTTTATGGAAGAGCTGCCTTTGGGCTAAGGCTTCCTGCCAGAATAATGGAAGAGAAAAGTAAGTGATCTCAGTGTTCCCTTTCATCTCAACAATGGAAACCTG
>VXBX01009458.1:0-10907 GCA_013400415.1 Scytalopus superciliaris
TGCTTTTTTGACCACCACAACAGCACTCTCTGTCTGCCCTGTCACCTGCAGCCATTGGCTGTGCAAAGAAAAGACACTGGGCCTGGTCAAACTGTCAGCAGTTGACGCATGTGGTCTTGGAGCAGTGAAGCTGGTTCCAAGGTGAGGTTGTTGTTGGCCAAGTCGATGTCTCAGAGCAAAGTCTCCTGCAGCACCTCAGAGAAACATTTCTCCTGGGCTTTGCAAGGACTCTGTGGGCAGCTTTTGGAATTGGAGGAGCATTCAGGGTGAGCAAGGAGGAGCTCAGGCTAGTGATTTCTTACAAGATCAGCAGTAGTTTCCTTTTATTTAGTGCCAGAAGCCATGACAGCTGCAGAGACCAACACTGGAATTGATGCAGAGCAGGTGAGTGGAAGACTTTTGAGGGTTTGTTCTGACTGATATGATGCTGACTGCTGGCACTGGGTTTTTTTTTTTCAGATGATGAAGAGGAACCTGGTGACTGCAGGAATATCTCAGTTGTAGCTTCTGCTCAGGATGGATTCAGACCTGCAGCCTTCTGAAAGCTTCATTGACGAACTAGGGACTGCTGCCCTCTATGCTGCAGTGATGGCTTTGGTGACATGGATGGAGCCACCACCAGCTCCTGATGGCACTTGCCTCCATGATAAGCAGCCCTAATTCCCAACTGCCACTCCTAGTGATGTATTTAACCACATACCAGGAAAGGGAACAGCCTGATAGCAGGATGGCAGCCTGGAAAGCTTCTCCAGCACATAAAGTAAGAGTGCCAGCAGCCTGGTGGTGGTCCGTGGTTCCCATGGCCACCACACTGAGGGGCTGCCCTTGCTTGCTGGAGAAATATGAGCTCCTGTGCCAGCAGGGGGATGGCTGTCACATGCTGTCCCCTCACCTGTCTGGGTCTGATGCCCAGCGTCTCACTGGAGCTGATGCTGGGGCAGCACTGGAGGCTGGACATGGCCTGGATCTATTCTCTATAGAGAGCACCTGAAATGCACCAAATAACCCCAATTTATAAATATCCCCAACATATTCCAGCATGGTTCTCATGTTTCCCACCGCCCTCACACATGTGCAGGAGTTCAGCAGCTGCTGGCCCTGCCCAGGGCTAGAGAGGCTGAGCTGCAGCAGCCCATTGCCCACTCTTGGGTTCTATGCAGGCCCTGCCCCAAACTTAGCCCCAACACAGAGCTGGGCATGTCCAGCTTTGCCTGTGGAAGTGGGGAGAAATGGGGAAAAATGGGTTTATTTGAGGAATTTCACCAAAAAAGCATTAATTGCCTAAAGATGCAGAGCAGGCAGGTGATGGTGCCTTCTCAAAAGCTTTGGGTTAGCCTCAGGTGTCACAGCACCAGTGGGAAAGCAGGAAAATCCCAATTTATGGAAATGAATTCTTCCTGTTTGGTGGAAAGAAGGAGAATGCAGACAGGTTATTTTGCTCTCCAAGTGGGAAGTGTTGAAGTCTAGGGACCAAACTGGGAAATCAAATAGAAACTTTAAAATCAAGCGGAAAAACTTGAAAATCAAGGGGAGAATTGGGAAATGAAGGGAAAAAAACTTGGAAAGAAAGCAGAAAACATGGAGACAAAGTGCAGAAACTTGGAAATAAAGGGGAAAAAACTTGGAAGAGAAAAAAACTAAATAAAGGGAAACTTGGAAATAAAAAGTGGAAAATCCTGGAAATAAACTAGAGAACTTGGAAATAAAAGGGGAAAAACTGAGAAAGAAATTGAAACATTAGGAAATAAAGGAGAAAAGCTGGGAAAGAAAGTGTAAAACTTGGAAATAAAGGGGGAAATAGGAATTAGAGGGAGAACACTGGGAAATGAAGGGCAAAAATGGGAAATAGAGGGTGAAAACTGTGCAATAAAGGGCAAAGCTTTATAGGGGAAAACCTTGGAAACAAAGTGGAAAAGTTTGCTAACAAAGTCAAAAAACTTGGTGACAAAAAGCAAACCCAGGAAAGCCACCTCTCACCTGAAGGGGCTGCTGGATGGCACAAGGAGCTCGCAACTTCCCTGGAGTCACAACCTCTTTCCCAGTAGAAATGGGGATGGAAACACTGGAAGTTTTCCTGTCTGGAGGGATGAGGGCAGTGATACCTTGCAAACATGAAACAAATGGGGGCTGTGCTTAAGCCCACGCCTAAATACTAAATACTCAGTAATCTCTTTTTGGATTATCATGACACATTCTACCACCTAAAACAAAGCAAAAAAAAAAAACAAACAAAAACCAAAAAACCAAAAACCAAAAAACCAAAAAAGAGTTTTATTTGAAATAAGAAACAAAAGAGTCCAGTCTCTCATTTTGGCTCATGGCTCTGACAGCTTTCACCATGCCACAGCTCAATTCCCCCAGCCTTGGGTGCCAGGATGCTTCTATGCCAGGGTACTGGTTCTCCAGTGTGCTGGTGCTACAGGATGTTGGTGGCAGTGGGATGACCTGGCAGCAGAGTGTGGGAGGGCGGTGGGCACACGAGCCAGTGACACCAGCATGGGCACCAGCTGCCCCTGGCCACTCCCCAGGACACAGGAGGGCAGGCCAGGGAACAGAGCGAGTATGGTGGGGTCTGGTTGCTTCGCCTCCAGAATAATCCCATGTGGCACCTGGATGGGATGAAAAAGGTGAAAACACATTTTAACCTGCAAACAGCATGAGGTTGCAATGGATGCACAAAGAAGGGGGGACCTTCTGGTCCCACCACCGGTGGGTGCAAGGAAGCTCAGAAAGAGGCAAATTTGAGGATCTTTGAGGTTTTTCCAATCTTAAGGACTCCAGGATTCAAAAAAGGTGCTGCTAGAGCTGTCCCCCTTAGGGTCTGAACCCCAGAAACAGGCCCATGGGCCCCAAAAACGCAAATCAGGAGCCTACAGGGGGAGCTGAAGTGAATCATAGAATCACAGAANCAATGGATGCACAAAGAAGGGGGGACCTTCTGGTCCCACCACCGGTGGGTGCAAGGAAGCTCAGAAAGAGGCAAATTTGAGGATCTTTGAGGTTTTTCCAATCTTAAGGACTCCAGGATTCAAAAAAGGTGCTGCTAGAGCTGTCCCCCTTAGGGTCTGAACCCCAGAAACAGGCCCATGGGCCCCAAAAACGCAAATCAGGAGCCTACAGGGGGAGCTGAAGTGAATCATAGAATCACAGAATCGATCGGGTTGGAAAAGACCTCCGAGATCATCAAGTCCAACCCTTGGTCCAACTCCAGTCCATTTACTAGATCATGGCACTCACTGACACGTCCAATCTCAGTTTAAAAACCTCCAGGGACAGTGAATCCATCACCTCTCTGGGCAGGCCATTCCAGTGCCTGATAACTCTCTCTGTAAAGAATTTTTTCCTAATATCTAACTTAAATTTCCCCAACAGAGCTTAAGCCTGTGCCCCCTTGTCCTATTGCTGGCTGCCTGGGACAAGAGACCAACCCCCACATGGCTATAACTTCCCTTCAGGTAGTTATAGAGAGTGATGAGGTCACCTCTAAGCCTTCTCTTCTCCAGACTAAACAACCCCATCTCCCTCAGCCTCTCCCCACAGGGCTTGTGCTCCAGTCCCTTCCCCAGCCTCGTTGCCCTTCTCTGGACCCGCTCCAGCACCTCAATATCTTTCCTGAACTGAGGGGCCCAGAACTGAACACAATACTCAAGGTGTGGCCTCACCAATGCAGAGTACAGGGGCAGGATCACTTCCCTAGTCCTGCTGGCCATGCTATTTTTGAAGACTGAGCTAAATAAAGGTTCAAGGATTGGGCTCTTAGTCCCTGTTCCTCTTTCTGCTTCCTAGGTGAAAGAACTAAAGGAAAAGAAACAGGACTAAAAATTGAATTAAAAGAAATAGAATTAAATGACAGAGCAAAATTAAAATAGATAGGAATGAAAAAGGATAGAAATAGGATTAAAAGAACTGAAAAATAAAACTAAAAAATGGAACTTCAAAAGCCTGTCTGGCACACTCAGCAAATGTACCAGTGGCCCCAGTGCTGGTCTATGACTCCCTTGGCTACTATGCCATTGGGCTGCACTTGCCTGCTGTAAGAACATAACCTGCTGCACTGGCAGGGAGGGGACCATCACCTGCTGCATCCCCACCTGGCTGGACCTGATGCTCAGCATCCCACCAGGCCAGTCCTGGAGGCTGGAGAAGGGCCCAAGGTGCTTTGGGAAGGGCTGGATGTTGCTGGCCTTGTTGAGGAATGGCTGCTGGTGCAGGGCTGGGTGCCGGTGTCTGGTGGGGGGATGCAGCCCAAAGACATCAATGCTGCCAGAGCAGACCTGCAGGGTGCTGCTGAAAGCCACCTGCCCCACAGTCTGCAGCATAGGGGGCTGGAAGCTGCCCAGGTCCCACTTAGCCTCTGCCTCCAACTTCTGTTTGGTGATGCCCGCTTCCCACAGGCACTGGAGGAGCTATAGCTAATGATGGATACCCATTTATGGACCAAGAATGACTTTGACCAATTTGAGTGATCAGGTGTGTGCTCAGAGGCTGATTTTTGCCTCCTGCATTGTCCACACCCCTTAATTCATCTTTCCCTGATAGTTGTCCAAAGCAATAATTACTGACAGTTTCAAAAACAAAAAATAAGCCATTTGGCAAAATGCCATTTGAGCAACTTGCTAATAAGCACCCTGTTAACTAGAACCCCCCCAGCTTGGGAGGGCTGGTAGCAAGCAAGGGCCATGGTGCATGGAGCCCTAAAAGTCATGTTTTTGGGTAAAATAGCTGAAAAATGGGATTTATTCCCATTCTATCATTATTCTCTGTACTATTGAAATGTTTCCAGACCTTTGGATGATGTTTTCTGCCCTTCTCAAGATATTTCAACCCTTTTTAGCCCTTTGGGAGGAAGCTTTGGTGGTTGGTTTCTGGTTCTGGGAGGCCCAGCTCAGCATGAGAGAAGCCCTTATGGGGATCCAAGTGTGATGAAATTCCCTTTCTCACCCCAAAATCATGGAACTTAGTAAAGTACATATGACAGGCTGAGCTGTCTTCATCATCTGTATCAGCTGCAAAAAGTAGAGAACATTCTGTCAGGAGAGCAGAGGGATGATTATGATGATGATAGTGACCAGACCAGAGGACACACGGAGTGGAGGGTGCCCTACTCCAAGAAGTGTCAACACACTAACAGGAACCTTGCAAAGTTCCAGAGTAGTTTCTGATCCATTCACTTGATCATTTCACTCCCAGTTGTCCCAGCCAGAGCTCAGGTTTTGTTTTGAAGTCCAAACCAGGAAATCAAATGCAAAAGTAGGCTTTTGGCTCATTTTAACCTCACCAACAGGGACTGGTGACCCTCACTTGCTGCACCTGGTGTGGGACAGTCCCAGTTCCTCAATGCTGGGAGCACCTGGAGCCAGATCCTGACATGGCTTGGCAAGAACTCATCTTTAACATAGCATATTTATGCACTTTTCTCTGTAAAATGCCACCATGGCAGAACAGATTTGGAAGGAATTGTGGATTTTCTGGCAATAATCTGTGAACAGCAGCAGGCCATCTCCTCTCAAAACTCTTTTGATGAGTGCATCTGGGAAACTCTGTGATTTTGGGGTTATTTTATGATGTTTCCTCTACTTTCCTCAGATCTGGGCAGGATTTGTAGGTGTGGCAATATGGAACTACTAATAAAAATAAAGGAAAACAGGAAAACAAAATGTCTGTGATCTCAGTAAACTCAAAAGATAACAATATCTTTAGCTATCAACCCCAAAAATTATATTTATGAAGATTTCTCTCCTTGGCTTTCTCCAGCTGGGGAGTATATGTGCATTAAGATGTTTTTCAGCTACCTGGATCTCTGCAGTAGTGCTTGAGGAGTGAATTGAAGTCGGTGATTACAGTAATGAGGGACAGTGGCCTCCACAAGATAACTCTGGGGTCTGCTTGATGCGGGTTGCAGGAATCACCATCAGGTGGCACGAGGGCAAAATGCCCTTAAATTAGACTAAAAATATTCTGTAATTTTAGGTGGTTCCGAAGCAGGGCAGTTATCAGTAATTAAGAGGCAGGAATGAGCGTCATAGCCTGAAAAAATGTCTTAAAAATAACCTTAGAAATAGCCATGAAAAATAAGCCCCCAAATGGGTTGGAATTTTCCCTATAAACATAAGTATTTTATATTCGTTAAATAAAAGTGCTTACTTAGATCTGGAGGGATCAAGGAATATAAGATGCACCATGGGCAGCACCTGGCCATGTCTGAGGGCAAAATTGCCTTGCTGGCACCTGGTCATATCCAAGGGCCAAGTTCTACTGCTGGCACATGGTTGTGTCCAAGGGCCACATTACCAGGGACCAGGTGTAACTGAGGGCCACATTGCATTGTTGGCAACCAGTATTGTGACTGAGGTCAACATTCTTTGTCAGCGTGTGGTTGTGTTTGGGGGGGCCACATGCCCTTGCCATGGTAGAGGAATGTGAGTGATGCCATGAGCCCTGGCTATGTTGTCACAACTGTGAGCAGGGGAATTGCTGGGAAAATGTGTTCAAAGTCAATCAAAAGTTGAAGAATAAGAGATTAGATGTATTTTCCCTCTTGTTGAGGCAGAATGAAACTAAAAGACACCAGTAACACCCCATGGGGTGATGAAATTGCCCTTCTCACCCCTTTCTAACCCAAATGATTGATTTGGGTTGGTTCCAGTCAAAATAGCAACTCCCTGGACCCCCCAGTAAGCATCCCTGATCAAGCAGCGTCCCTGCGGGGTGGTGGGTGTCCTTCCTCTGCCTTCAGTGCTCAGCTTTTAATTAATTAGCTTTTAATTAAGTTTTACCCCTAGAAACACACTTTACACAGTTACAAGAGTTTGAAGCCTAAATTATCGGAAGAGTTAAAACTGGGGCAGGAAGTGGAGGAAAAATGTTTTTGACTTCGCAGTGTGATGAGAAAGTGTGGATTTTTATGATTTTGCTTCATAAGTTCTTGTTGAAACTGCTTTTTTAATGAAAATGTGGATTTTCCTGGGCCTCTGCAGAGGATTTTATGTTTCTAAAACAGTTTAATCCTCATGTCATTCTATGAGGAGTGTCATGGAGACAAAAACCTGTGAGGTGAGAGATGCTTTGGTGTATAAAATAACTTTTAAAAATTAAATAAAAGTCAATTTAATTACTTCTTGTTGCCAAAACCCTCAAAAAATATCTGGATAAATGTCAGACTTCGTGAGACTCTTAATCTCATGGTCGTGGGTTCAAGCCTCACGTTGAGCACCAATTTGTCAGACTTGAGGGGATGGTCTCTGCTCCCTAACCCCCATGGTGCTGGCTAGGGGCCCCTTGCAGCCGCAGGAGAGACACGCAGCAGGTGAGATCAGCAGGAGCGAAGAGATCGTTATTCAAACAGCCCAGGTTTGTAAACCCCTGGGGCGGGCCCAGGGAGCAGGGCTGTGATTGTATGAGGGTTCGGGTGGAGGGGAGTGGTTTGGGGCCCCGGGTAGCCAATGGGAGAGGGGCAGGATCCATACCCGGCAGTAACCCAGGGATTGGGGAAGGGAAGGGGAAGGATGGGTGAGGCAGCCAATAGGATTAGGGGAAAGGCGGAACTGGTCTCAGGGCTGCAAGGCAGCTTGGCAACATCCCAGCAAACCAAGGGGGTACTGCCAGGGCTGGGATTCCCAGAGCTTAGGGAAAGACTTGTTACAGTAAAACACAAGAGGTAACAGTTTCTCAGCTTCTTTGGTCCTGAATGAATTCTGTAGTGATGATTTCAGCTTTAGGGATGTGCTTTCCCCTTCTCATAACTGCAATCTTTCCCCACAGATAAAAACCACTCTAACACTGTCCTTTTAGTTTTAGTGAGCAAGGCATTGCTTTATTCTGACCAGGAGATGTGTGTGTAACCGATAAAATCCTGGCCTCTAACAGACACTCATACAAAATTTTTTCACCTATTTATACATTTTTAACAAACAAAGAAATTACTGTTAATTGATTCTAAATTACATTATTCTCTTTCATCAATCAGCATTCTATCCTCTATTGGTTATTAACTTTCTTACTATTTATGAAAATTAGTCCATATTTTCAGTGTTTTTAGTGGCTTTTTCCTCTGGAAGGGGCTTTCCAGCACACACACTGACTCTTTGTTAGTCTGTCTTTTATCTTCTGGTTTCTGCAAAAGGTCCAGTTTCAACGATACATCTTTCTCTCATGGACTTTGTTCATTGGTGCATATCAAGGCTCACTTTAACAAATTACAGTTTTAGTACTTCTTCTAAGCTATGTTCTCACAGAAGTTGCTTATGACAGCTTTTTTTGCCATATACTGGTTGAAGTCATTTAGGACACACAACCTATGATTAAATAAAGCAACTGATTAAAAGGTTAACTAGAACCATTAAAAAATTAGAAAATTATAAAATTTCCAACACTTGTGGTCCATAAATTCTGGATTCTAGATGTCCAACTTCACCAATGCATCTTTCTCTTCCAGACTTTGTTCATTGAATCACGTCAGAGTTAGTTTATCAAAACTGAAAGTTTCAGTAATTTTCACAGGTTTTGCTCCCATAAAAGGAGCTTATGACAACTTTGCTAATTGCTGGCTAAGAGCAATTTAAGAATAAGTTGCTATTTATAATTAATATATATATTGGTTATGATTAGTTAAAACAATTCATTTAAAAGCTAATGAAAACAAATGATGAAAATTATTAAAAATTACATAATTTCTGACTGCTATTCCATGGTCAAACTGTTCTCATAGGCTGATTTCCATTCCAGAGCCCTGTCCATGGTGTGTATTTTGGAGTATTTGGTTGTAGAATGAGGAAAAAATGGTATTCTACAAAGGGGTCATGCAGGAATGACAACAAAATCCTGGATTTATTCCCACAACTGACTTTCCAGGGCACTTCACAACCCGTTAAAATAGAACCCGGCCACTGGAACACTTGGTAAACACATTGGGATCTGCAGGGCAACATCCTTGAAGAAACCACCTTAAAGCAGCTCTTTAATTACCACTGCTAGATCTGTATCCATACATATAAAGCACTACAGTGCTGTTTAATTAATTAATCGCAATAAATATTCTGAACTTTTGAACATGTCAAGGTGTTTTGAACAAATACTGCCCTGATTCTTGTCCCCAAAGTTATTTGAAATGTTTGATCCTGTTGACTTGAAGGACTCAGGTCCAATTTGACACATTTCTGGAGTGATTCCCAGTAGATTTGGGATATTCTGTAGTTCTGACTGCAGAAGTCACAAAAGGCAGAGGTCATGGGATGAGATAAGGAAAATTTACTGGAAACAGCAATGAGACAAGAAAACTAACAACAACAGCAACAATATTAATAACAAAAGATATAAGAAAACAAAGGATGTGGCAATAAACAATACCAGACAGTTTCCCCTGGTTTTCCTGGTTTTCTTGACGAGAAGGATTCCTTCTCCCTGGAAGAGAGTCCTTTTTCCTCTCCCTTGGCAAAGATGTGAGGTGGTATAGAACAACCTCCATGTCCTTGCCATGCCCCCTTGTGGGATCGCTTCGTGCAGACACAGTGTAGCGAGAGTGTAGATAATAACACCTGGTGTTTACTTAAGCTATGCGGCGATTGTCTGGGAAAAAACCAAGAAGGCCAAGGGAACCGTGATAAGCTCAGGATGAGAAAGCAGAAATAATGAGATAGGCAATTAGCAGTAACAAGACACAGTGAGCTAACTATTAACCAATTGTGATCTGAATAAGGACGGATGGACAGAGGCCTGCAACCAATCGCTTTGCATATAGAAACGTGTGTTCGGTAGTAAAAAAGGTATATATACCTGTAGAAGTTTCGAATAAAGTTGGATTTGAATATGCATCATATTGATGTGTGAAGTTCATTCCCGCTCATGAGTTTATCCCTGGCACCCCCTCCTGCCTACTGCAAAAATTAACCCTGTCCTGTCCATCTGGACAATGGCCAGCTAAATCCAACAACAGCTCTTGCTGCGCAAGGTGGGAGAACACCTCTATCCTCCTCATCCACCTAAAGAAGTGGGGAGTGCCCATGGCCCTGGAGCAGGGCTTGCAGTCCCTCTTGTCCTCCTGAGAAAGCAGGACACCACCCCGAAAGGCCCCACTCTTCTTTCAGGAGCCCACCTCAGAAATTATGAGTTGAGCTCCTAAACTGAATATGTCTGGGGATTCTTCCCACAGAGATGGTGCCAGCACAGAAGGCTGTTATTGGCCTTGACCTCTGTTATGGTTTTAAATTTGGAGAAATTTCTTTTCTTTTTTTTTTCCTCACGGGGACAGAGCTTGAGAACACGGGACTTGGAAAGGTGGGAGATGTGTCCCAGGGGACACCAGAGGAGGAGACCCCGGGGGAAGGGAGAAGTGAAGAGTGGAAAAGCTCTGGACTTCCAGTCTTTCTTTGTCCCTGCATGCATGTGGCTGCGTGTGTTGGGGTAGGGAGAGGAGACATCCCTGGGGGACCCTCCTGCCGCCATCCCAGTCCCACTGGACTGCTGGAGCCACCATCGGCACAGCACCTGTCCCAGTTGCCTGCAGGGCGGGGAACCCTCTCCTCGACTGAGGAAGCCTGAAGCCCTGCCGCTCCTGGAGTGTGCTGGAGTTTTGAGCACTGATCCGTTCTGGAGCTTGCCAGGGCTACCCCCACCATCACCCAGGAGCCAGCACCGTTCCCCGGCAGACCCCTGCCATCACCGAGCTGGCTCACTCAGCCACACCACAGCGCAACATCTCCACCTGCTGCCCGTGACTATAATCGCAGGATACTGGGGGTTTTTTGTTGTCCGTTTTTTTTGCTTTTTTTTCCTTGCGTGTGTGTGTCTATGTGTATATATATACATATATATATATATACATATTACGTTTTGAGAACTGTTACTCCTTTTGCTCCCATTACCCTTTTCCCAAGTAAAGTTCATTTCAAAATTTAGAAATTTGTAGTGAG